>JBAGKK010308560.1:0-19920 GCA_037177015.1 Euceroptres primus
AAATTAAATATACGTATTTTCCAGTGCCGGAAAAATTGGGGGTTTGGACTTAGACAAATTTCAGAGCCAGTTGGCCATTTTCAAAGTCGTTTATTCGATACCCTTAATTTAAAAAAGGAAACGTCCAAATCAGAAAGTTTGATGTCTTAAAAAAGTTCTGCGCAAAAGACCTCTTACTCTTTTATGATATCTTGCATCGCTTGTGAGAAAAACTAGAAAATGTGATTTTGTAAAATAAACGAAATTGTCCTGGACTCAAAAATATTTTTGCGAACATAAAACTCGCTGGATGGTTTCTTATATAAATATAAATTAAACAAAAAGATATTTGGTAAAATTGATAAGATGGGGTTTTCTATGAAACCGCCATTTTATGTTTGCAGAATTCAATTTGAAAAAATAAGATCCATTATATTGAAAAACCCATCTTTTTAATGTTTTCAAATATTTTTCAAAAATTTATGTTTACATAAGGATACTATCCAGCGACTTTTATGTTGACCAAACCACTTTTGAGTCTAAGACAATTTCTTTTTTCTTTTTTTTAGAACATCAGATTTTCGAATTTTTCTCACAAACAATGCAATATACCATAAAAGAGTAAAAGGTCTTTTGCGTCGAACTTTTTTAAAGCATCAAAATTTTTTGTTGACGTTTTCTTGTATGTGCCTTCAGTTGTGAAAAAAATTCGAAAATTCGATTTCATTAAAAAAATTCTCCTTTTTACAAAAGTAGTTTAGCCCACACGAACCTTATCCATTTTTATTATCATATAAGCATAGAGTCAGCAAAAAAATTTGGGCAAAAAACAGGGTGGGCTTTTTGAGAAAATCGTATTTTAATTTTTTCAGACAACTCGTCGCTATTTTGCAAATTTTCAATATTTTTCTTCTGGTGGATTTAGAAAGAGACCAATAAACCTTACCATAATCAGGAAAGGAAACTCAAATATCTTAATTGAGTCAAAAGTTATAAAAGTTTAACGAAAAATATGTTTCTTTTTAAAAAAGCTTAAAACTCAAATGCTCATAACTTTAAGAAAATGTATTTTTTCTCAAAAAGGTAAAATACGTGTCTTCTTATTTCCTTTGAAAGACAACATATTTCATAGACGACTGATCCTGTGACTTGAAGTTGTATTGTTTGCCTGATTTGAAATGGATTCGGTCTAGTATATTCTGCGAAATATTAAAGAATTTTAGGATACTCTTAAAGGTTTTATAAGATTATTATTATACGAAACCCAGAAGATTCTAAAAGATTGTGGAAGAAGCCAGAAGAATCAAAGTGATTATAGAAGAATTTATAACTGTCTCAAATATTTTGGAGAATTTTTATATGGATTTCAGATGAGTTTCAAATTTTCTGGAAAATTTTAAGAGAATTTAAGGAAAACTTAAGAGATCCCAACTTTAAATGAAAAAGGGGGAAAAAGGAACATATTTTTTTGACACAGTGTGCTTAAAATGCGTTTTTACACACCTATATTAGTGGGTGTGTAATAAGCCGTTTTGCGCACTAATATGGGTAAAAAATGTAGAATATGGGTATAATGTAGAAACGTAATTTACGTACTAATATGGATCTGTAAAAACGTATTTTACGCACTAATATGGGTGTGTAAGAATGTATTTTACGCTCTAATATGGGTGTGTAAAAACGCATTTGACGCACACTGTGTTAAAAAGTAGATTTTAGAAAATTTTGAGGGGCAAAAAAGTGGGAAAGGGGGAAAACAGGAAAAGAAGACTGAATGATCCCTGAGGCATTTGGAACTCATAAATTTTACGAATAACATCCAAATTTTTTCTTATAGCTGCGATTGAGCAGAAGGGTCTGAAAACAATTTTAGATATTTTAAAGGAATTAGGAGGTTGGCCTGTCCTGGAGGGAGATTTGTGGCAAGAAGAACACTTTGACTGGAAGCAATCAGTTTACAAAAGCAAAAAATTAGGATTGTCAATAGATAACTTTTTCGCATTCAATATTGGCGTTGATTCTAAGAACAACACAAAACGAGTTATTGAGGTAGGTAATTGTGAACGAAATAGAAAAGGGTGCAAAATTTCAATTATTGTTTTACATAAAAAATCTTGTGTTTAGATTAGGGTAGCTAAGCTTGATTTGTTGCCTAAGTATCTGCGAAAAGGCTTGAAAGACAAGATTGTCAAGGCCTACTATAGATACATGATCGACATTGCTGTAATTTTTGGTGCTAACAAAACTAGAGCTGCGGAAGAATTACTAGAATCCCTCGAATTTCAAATAAAACTCGCCAATGTGAGTATCAAATGATTTCAGAAGATTTCGAAATCGTTTTTCCAAATATTCCAATTCCAAAGCTTTCAATTCGGTGAAAGCTCGGGCAATCTTCACAGAATTAAGAACAAATGGCCTTCAACCTTTGAATAAAATCATTAGCACAGTGAATATCTCAAAAAGCTTCCAGAAATAGAAACAGAAGAGAGTCTACGTTAATTTACTGCTGTGACTCGTTTTTTAACAAGTCCATTTTGAAAACTGACAGACATTTTTTTGCTAACCATGCCCCAAATACTTGTTCCTGTACTTCATTACCCAATATTATTCCTAATGTATTCCACAATTTTTTAAAAATATCACTTAAGATACGTTAAAAGAATAACAATCCAAGATCTTCTTCAGTTTTGACTAAAACCTTGAAAATCCTAGAAGACTAGTTTCGATGCCATCTGCTCATAAAATGTCTTACAAATCTTTCAGATTTCTTTATCAAAAAAAGAGAAACGAAATATCCCAATGACTGTGAAAGATCTTGAAGGGAATTATACCACCATCCCATGGAAGGATTACATGAATACCCTATTCCAACCTCATGCTGAGGTTGACGAAGACCAGGAGGTTATAGTGAGGGTTCCGAGTTCCCTTAAAAAATTCGAAATGTTGATGAACCAAACTCCAAAAAGAGTTCAAGCCAACTATGCCATGTGGCGCGTCGTTTCCGAATCCGCTGATTTTCTGACTGCAAAAGTTCGAGAAAGGCATCAGAATTTCTCCAATGTGATCCGCAGGATAATTAGAAGACCATCCAGGTGGAAATATTGTCTTGATGTCACATCCGAAAGGATGGTAGAGGTTGTTGAAGCTTTCTACGTCAGGAAATACACAAAGAAAGAATCCAGAAAAAGTGTAGTTGAGATAGTCAACAATATTCATCAAGAGTATAAAAAAATTCTCCAGAGGGTAAATGCCATTGGCTGATTCTTTTTGAATTAGATAAAATTCTTTTAATGCTGAAGATCCTTGAATTTACCACTAAATACAAAACATTTTAAGATAAATCAAGCAATACATTGTTTTAGGTCTCTTGTTTACTTAAATCTTTCACCTTGTATTCAGGTTGATTGGATGGACAACAAAACGAAGATGATTGCTTTGGAGGAAGCTGAGGCTATGAGCAGCTTCGTTGCTTATCCTGATGAATTTCTTGATGACCAGAAACTTGCAGAATTTTATCAGGACTTGGAAATAACGCCGGGTGATTTCCATAAAATAATTTTAAATATATCGAGTTTTAGGCTCGAATTTTCCTTCAGCGGACTGAGGAAGCCGTTAAACAAAACGGATTGGCGCCAAAGGCCGTCTCCTCTAGATGTAAATGCCTACTATTCTCCACGTGATAATAGAATTAGTCAGTATATATTTCTTTTATTCCACTGTTGTTAGACTTTAGAAAGTCAAAATTTGATATTAATTTATTTAAAAGTTTTGACAATACTGATATGCAAACTTCCGGTGCGTGAGAAATAGCGAGAGGATGATGTAGAGGATTAGTGGAGAAATTATATGTTTTGGAGGTGATAAGTAGTGAGTGAGAACGGTGGAAAGTGATAAAAAGAGTGGCGGACGGTGTACTAGTGAAGGATAAAGTAAAAGAGGGGACGGAGAAGAGAGGTGAAGTCAGAAAATTAGTTCTGCAAAACTACACGTGAGGGATTTGGAGGTTAGGTTTCGGCAACGGAAGGAGACAATACTGAGAGGCGCATACGCGGAGGATAGCAGTGCTGACTAGAGCAGTGGAGGCAGGAGACAGTGTTGTGGGAAAAAGGCTTTTTCAGTTGTGACGTCCAAACGAAATGGCCGAATAGTGGGAGGAAACCATTACATTGTATCCATTGTACTGTACCCTGCCGATGAAACGGCGCTGACGAGTTCCGTTTCAGTGCTGTTTTTTTAGCGCTACCTGCACCGTAAGTTTTCTATACCTGAGATCCCCTTCAAGTGTCTATTTTAATTTTTAAAAGGCTATCTTATTCCAATGAACCTATTCTGTGAGGTAGAAACCGTGGGCGCCACTGCTTTTAAGTTGATTTACTAAATGTTCAAGTCAATAATTCTTGATATATTCATTTCTTTGATAACTGCTAATTGTAGTCACAAAAACATTCCAAATAACCTTTAAATCACATTTCAAGTTCTTAAATTTTTAAAACAAAATAGATTTAATTAAAACTTGATTGAAATACGTAAAAAACTCTAAACATACAGACAACTGATAATAGAAATGCATTTCACTGAATAATTATTGAATAATTTCAAACGATTTTCTGTGTACCATGAACATCTGCAGACCATTTTCCCCTACTTTAATCTTAAAATATTTATACACTGACTTACCTGAAAGGAAATGATCCGAACAAATTCTTGCACTGTTTAGTTATGACTCACTTAAACTGTCAGGTCTTATCGCTTTTATCCATACTTTTTGTCTATTTTTCTATAGTTTAATTAATTCTGCAAGACTAGACATACCGCCTGGTCTCACATGTTTTTTACTTGTTTCACTTATAAATCCGGGTACTTTGTGAAAAGAAGTTTCCGGATTTTTCACAATGTTTTTTGTACAACCCACAATGTAACAAGAACGCACCATTGTTTTATGAAGGCCGAACAAATCTGAATTTAAATTCAAAAAGCAATGTTTTCACATGTAAATCAGGGACCTCAGTCCTCCTGGTAATCGACCATTTTGAATTTTTTTGACTTAATGGAAAAGCCTTAAGGACGAACGTTAAGCGACTTGAAAATGACCGTAAAGCTTGGAAATATTTCTAAGTTTAAATCCCCAATAAACCCGTTCTTTAGTACGAGAACAAGAATTTTGTGATTACTTTTGGAAAACGACATGAATTTGTCTAGCCGTGGAATGAAAATTCACCGACTCACTTATATTCGCAGCTGTGTTAACGAATAAAACTTTTTCAACTGCGCAAGCCGGCGCAGAGATAGGGAAAACCGCTTGATTGGTTATATCCCACGCGCTTATTTGAAATGATAAAAGTTATACTTTTCGGTAATTTTTAGAATTGAAATAATAAAATTGTTTTTTTTTATTACAAACAATCATTATTAATAATATTATACATTTCAATACATTGTTAACGTAACTTTCAATAAAGTCAACCAAAATTTTTTTTGTCAATAGTATTGTAAATCGCCCGACTTCTCCGAAAGTGCCTGTGTTGTGCGGGAAAATAGTCTGCTTTAACTGAATTCTGCACTTCAGAAATAATTGTTTTCCGTCGAAATCGTTGTCCTATTACAAAACATGGACATCTCACCTAATTCTACCGACTCAGGGATCCTCGACAGATCCTGTATATATGGCAAGTCTTGTCTAAATGCAAATCTCAACATTAAATATGTGCCCCCCCCCCCAGTGACGGGTTTCTTGGGGGTTTGGACTTAGAAAAATTTCTGAGCGATGCGGCAATATTCTCCAAGTCGTTTAACATTTGTCCTTATAAGTAGAGAGTGGAAGATGTATAGCAGTAGTGCGCAAGTCAGAAATACTGAGAGCTAGAGCGTGCTGCGTGAACATCAGCTGAGGCACCGAAACAGTAGCACAAGTGGTTGATTGACGAAAAAATGAACCAGAAGACAGAAACGTTGACGCCGGAGAATAGGTAAAGCACTGGAGATCTTTTGAGACAATAGGGGAATTTGGTAAAAAGGTTGAAGAATGAATGGAAGATGGAGAGAGAAAGAAGAATGACTGCGGAAAAAAAGAAAATGGAGATATTTTCAAAAGTACTGAGCGATCTCAAGGATCTGAATCTGATGTTGGGAGGGGTTATAAGGAAAGTGCTGACAACTGAAATGAGAGATGCAAGTTGCCAAAGTGGAGACACGAGGAGCACATGGATAATTTCACCGCAGGAACTAACCAGGGAAGATTGGAAAGAGGAGAGGAAACAGAAGGAAGAAAGATTTGAAAGCACGCATCGGGAGTCCACATAAGAATAGTAGGGACTGGAGTGGAGAGCAAGATAGGAAACGAGGAAAGGAAGATGGGAAGAAACGGTGCACTTGATGAAGGCGAAGGTTGGTGGAAATGTTTGGTGATGGAACGAGACAGAGGGGGCAGTGGAGGTAACTTGGATTCAGAAAACCATTTGGAAATGGAACGAGACAGGGGTGGCATTGGAGGTAACTGTGATCAAGGAAACTATATGGAAATGGAACGAGACAGAGGTGGCATTGGAGGTAACTGTGATCGAGGAAACTATTTGAAAATGGAACGAGACAGAGGGGATATTGGAGGGAACTGAGATCGAGGAAACTATTTGGAAATGGAATGGGACAGAGGGGGCAATGGAGATAACTGGAATTGAGTGGAAGATAAAAGACGAAGGATTGAAGAAGAAAGAAGAAGAGTAAAGGGTGAGAAGTGCTATGGGTAGTGGTGCTAAGCAGAGCAAAGAGAGGGGGTAAAGGTGGAATAGATGAGTGTATCAAGGGTTAGATGATATTGAAGGTGACAAGAGCTTTATAGAAAAATGGACGAGATGGGGTGGGGTGAGAGAATGAGATGGTGAGTAATTGCATGTGTAGGATAAAAAGAAAATCGGTACGCAGCCTCCTAAAATTTTTGCTCTGTAAAATACTACAAAATGTGATGTATGCCACGATGATTTTGTAAGGCGGCTTGCCAGCGCTGAAAATGGTAACATATGAGAGAGAGAGAGAGAGAGAGAGAGAGAGAGAGAGAGAGAGGCAGGGTAGAAAGGAGATATTTTAGTGTGTAATGGGCGGGGAGGGAGCAGGGTAGAAAAGAAATATTTTGGGGTAATGGCGCAATATAGGGGCTGGATCGAATTGGTTAACGGTGTGTGAGAGTCTCTATGGAGTAGGTAAGGGTTGGTTAGGGCTTTCGTTTCCTGCTGTATCAGTATTGGTTGAAGGGGTAATATAAGAGAGGCTAGAGAAATAAGGAAATGGAGAACATTTTTATGTATTGGAGATTTAACGTTGTAATGGCTGTGCAAGCCTCCAGAACCCGTAGAAGGGAAGAATATAATAAAAATACATACATACAGGTATACCAATAATGATATGCAATGTTTTAGTGTTTCCGGCTTGTATTCTGGAAGGAATTATCTTCAATAAAGATAGACCTCATTACATGAATTATGCTGGAATAGGTTTTATTATTGGGCACGAGATTACGCATGGTTTCTATTACAAAAGGATACAATATGATAAAGCAAGGAATCGTGAAGGTTTATGGGAAACAGAAACAAAAGACAAATATCTCCAGAAAGCTGAGTGCTTTATTCACCAGTATGGAAATTATACCGCAGAAGAAGTAGACTTAAATGTGAGTAGGATTTTGTGAAAAGAAGACAGTGTAGATTTAACTATTCTTTAAGCTTTTTTCCATACGAAAACGATTTGCAAAACCGTCTGCATTTGAATGCTTTTAGTGTTTTATGAGACAATATCAAACTACGTTTTCCACAACCGTCATTGAACAATCTGCCCTAAACTAAAAATTTTAAACAATTTTCAGTTGAATGGTATCAACACGCTAAGTGAGAACATCGCAGACAACGGGGGGATAAAAGCATCATACTTGTCCTATCAAGAGTTCGTGAATCGAAATGGTCCTGAGCCCAAATTGCGTGGATTAGATTATTCACCATCGCAGCTCTTCTGGATTAGTGCAGCACAGATGTGGTGCAATAAACTTACACCTGAGATCCTGAAATTAAGAATCGAGTTCAATAAACACAGTCCTGGAGAATTCAGAGTGCTAGGTTCATTTTCCAACATGCCAGAATTTTCTAAAGACTTTAACTGTCCAGCAGGTTCGAAAATGAACCCTCAAAAGAAATGCTCCGTATGGTAAATCGAATCCTGGATGGTATCTTCTCCTTCGGTTTGAAGGATGACGAGACAAAAACTCATTAAAAATGTTATCCAGTAGCATTAATTAAATAAAACTGTGCCCACCAAATAATATTTTAAACAAAAAACAACAAATAGTAAATTAAAACAAAGAACATATGTATATAAATATTAATAAGTTCATTCTACTGATTCTTGATTTCTGTCAATTTGGAATTTAACTAAAAAAGTGTCCATAAAGGACTTATTATTATTTTTAGGAAGTGTGTGCTTATTTTCAACAACCAAACAATTATATAACAATTAAATTTAAATTTATAACAATTAAAATTGTTATAAACAAATTAGTGAACAAAAGTTATATTTTCTTTATTTGCCACATGTAAATGCACTAAACCAATATTTTCGGGAGAAAATGGAAATAAACTAATGAGATAACTTAAAATTTCAAGACGTTAAACATCAATTCCTAATTGTTTATAACAACTTAATAAAAAAATACGAAATTAAGGCATTTTAATTAGATATATTTAGCTTTTTCAGCAGAATTAGCTGCAAATATTTCACCAGCAACCTTCTGTTTTAATAGTTTGCACTGCAACAACAATAGTGTATTATTTAAACAGATTTAATGAATAAATGCATTCTTTGACCATTTTTGGGTAGATAAGATTCGTTTTTTTCAGCAGAATCAATAACTAGTATGTTTCCAATGTGTCTTGTTGTTTTACTTTACACTTAGGCATCAATTTTTTATTATTTAAACAAATTTAGGTAACAAATTAATTATTTGAGCATTTTCAATATAAAAATTTTGTTTTTTCAGCAGAATCAACTGCAAGCATCTCATAGATAGTCTATTGATATTACACACTTTTAACTTTTTTGGTTGCATTTAGGGAAGAATTAAAAATACGAAACAATGAGAATTTAAGGTACAAAATGGGCCTTCTCATGATGAACCACAGTTACTTTTGGCCGACCATTTCGAATAGTTGTGTATCCACTTCGATCATTATCGAAAACTTCCGAAAGCATTTAAAGAGTTTTTGAATGTCATGAGTTTCTATTTCTCAGAATTCTTGAAAAATTATTCCCAACTATGAGTGAAAAAGGGGGCAAAAGGAATAAATTTTTTTGACACAATGTGCTTAAAATGCGTTTTTACACACCCATAGTAGTGGGTGTGTAATAAGCCGTTTTACGCACTAATATGGGTGTGTAAAAATATATTTTACGCACACCTGTGTTAAAAAGTAAATTTTAGGGAATTTTGAGAGTAATAGGAGCAAAAAGGTGGGAAAGGGGGAAAACAGGAAAAAAGGAGACTAACTGATTCCTGAGGCATTTGGAACTCATAAATTTCGCGACTAAAATTCATATTTTTTCTTATAGCCGCGATTGAGCAGAAGGGTCTGACAACAATTTTAGATATTTTGAAAGAATTAGGAGGTTGGCCTGTCCTGGCGGGAGATTCGTGGCAAGAAGAACACTTTGACTGGAAGCAATCAGTTTACAAAAGCAAAAAATTAGGATTGTCAATAGATAACTTTTTCGCATTCAATATTGGCGTTGATTCTAAGAACAACACAAAAAAGTTTATTATGGTAGGTAATTATGACCGAAATAGAAAAGGGTTCAAAATTTCAATTATTGTTTTACATAAGAAATCTTGTTTTCAGATTAAGGTACCTAAGCTTGATTTGCTGCCTAATTATCTGCTAAGAGGCTTGAAAGACAAGATTGTCAAGGCCTACTATAGATACATGATCGACATTGCTGTAATTTTTAGTGCTAACAAAACTAGAGCTGCGGAAGAATTACTAGAATCCCTCGAATTCCAAATAAAACTCGCCAATGTGAGTATCAAATGATTTCAGAAGATTTTGAAATCTTTGTTCCAAATATTCCAATTCCAAAGCTTCCAATTCCGTGGCAGCTCGAGGAATCTTCATAGAATTAAGAACTAATGGCCTTCAACCTTCCAATAAAATCATTAGCACAGTGAATATCTCAAAAACCTTCCAGAAATAGAAATAGAAGAGAGTCTACGTTAATTTTCTGATGTCACTCGTTTTTTAGAAAGCATATTGAATAACAAGTGCATTTTGAAAACTGATACTTTTTTCCCCTAACCATGCCCCAAATATTTGTTCCTGTATTTCATTACCCAATCTTACTCTTAATGTATTCCACAATTTTTTAAAAATATCACTTAAGATTCGTTAAAAGAATAGCAATCCAAGATCTTCTTCAGTTTTGACTAAAACCTTGAAAACCCTAGAAGACTAGTTTCGATACCAACTGCTCATAAAATGTCTTACAAATCTTTCAGATTTCTCTACCAGAAGAAGAGGAACGAAACGCAACTGCTTCCAACATCCCAATGACTGTGAAAGATCTTGAAGGGAATTATACCACCATCCCATGGAAGGATTACATGAATACCCTACTCAAGCCTCACGCTAAGGTTGACAAAGACCAGGTGGTTATAGTGATGGTTCCGAGCTATCTAAAAAAATTCGAAATGTTGATGAAGCGAACTCCGAAAAGAATTCAGGCCAACTATGCCATGTGGAGCGTAGTTTCCGAATCCGTTGATTTTCTGACTGCAAAAATTCGAGAAAGGCATCTGAATTTTTCCAATGTGACCCACAGGATAATTAGGAGACCATCCAGGTGGAAACCTTGTCTTGATGTTACATCCAAAATGATGGGAGACATTGTTAAAGCTTTCTACGTCAGGAAATACACAAAGAAAGAATCAAAAAAAAGTGTAGTTGAGATAGTCAACAATATTCATCAAGAGTATAAAAAAATTCTCAAGGGGGTAAATGCCATTGGCTGATTCTTTTTGAATTAGATGAAATTCGTTCTATGCTGAAGATCCTTGAATTTAACACTAAATATTAGACATTTTGAGATAAATCAAGCAATACACTGTTTTAGGTCTCTTGTTTACTTTAATCTTTCACCTTGTATTCAGGTTGATTGGATGGACAACAAAACGAAGATGATCGCTTTGAAGAAAGCTGAGGCTATGAGCAGCTTTGTTGCTTATTCTGATGAATTTCTTGATGACCAGTATCTTGAAGAATTTTATCAGGACTTGGACATAACGCCGGGTGATTTTCATAAAACAATTTTAAATATATCGAGTTTCATGCACGAATTTTTCTTGAGCCAAATGAGTAAGCCGTTGAAGAAAACTGATTGGCTCCATTTGTCGCCTACTCTAGATGTAAATGCCTACTATTCTTCATATAATAACAGAATTGGTCAGTATATTTATTTTATTCTACTGTTGTTAGATTTTAGAAACTCAAAATTTGAATTTTATTTATTTAAAAGTTTTAACAATAATGATATGCGGACTTCTGGTGCGAGAGAATTAGCGAGAGGATGATGTAGAGGATTAGTGGCGAAATTATATGTTTTGGAGGTGACAAGAGGTGACAAGACGGTGGAAAGTGATCAAGAGAGTGGCGGATGGTGTACTAGTGAAAGATAAAGTAAAATATTGGACGGAGCAGAGAGGTGAAGTCAGAAAATTAGTTCTGAAAAACTACACGTGTGGGATTTGGAGGTTAGGTTTCGGCAACGGAAGGAGACAATACTGAGAGGCGCATGCGCGGAGGATAGCAGTGTTGACTAGAGGAGTGGATCAGGAGACAGTGTTGTGGGAAAAAGGCTTTTCCAATGGTGACGTCAAAACAAAATGGCCGAATAGTGGGAGGAAACCATTGTATTGTATCCATTGTACTGTACGCTTTGTTGTTGACTTTTAAACAAAAATAATTTAAAATTAAAAATGGCTAGTGAATAATTTTCCAACTTAACTGGTGACGTGAAGACTCGTTATGCCGAAAAAATAAAATTAATTGAAAACATAGATCCTACGGATTGAAAAGAGTTTTGAACAAGTATTGCAAACGTGCCGGCAGTAAAATAATTGATGTTGTAACGTATTTTACAATGCCTCATAGTTATTACACATCAAACCAATCAAAGCATATAAAAGTTTACATGCTTTTAAATATTATGAAGCAGAATTTGTTGAAAAAGTGGAAAGTCGGGCAAGCCGCCCGACTTTTTTATTCTTTTTCACTCTCACTCGTTTCTGTGAGGGTGCGAAAGGACAGATAGAGACTGTGGGCGCCACTGCTTTTAAGTTGACTTACTGAATATTCAAGCCATTAATTCTTGATATATTCATTTCTTTGATAACTGCTAATTTCAGTCACACAAAAAATTCCACATGATCTGTAAATCACATTTTACGTTAAGTTTTTAAAACAAAATAGATTTAATTAAGACTTAATTGAAATACGTAAAAACTCTAAACATACAGACAACTGATAGAAATTTATTTCACTCAATAATTATTGAATAATTTAAAACGATTTTCTGTGCACCATGAACATCTATTGACCACTTTTCCCTATTTTAATCTTTAAATATTTATACATTGACTTACCTGAAAGGAAATGATCCGAACAAATTCTTGCACTATTTATTTGCGATTCACTTAAACGGCCACGTCTTGTCGCGTTTATCCATACTTTTTGTCTATTTTTCGATTGTTCGATTAATTCTCCAATGTCGCCTGGTCTCAAAAAGCCATGTTTTGACAAACAAAACAAAGAGCTTAGTCCTTTCAGTAATCGGCCATATTGAATTTTTATGGCTTAATAGAAAAGCCTTAAGGAGAGAGTGGAAGGTGGATAGCAGTAGTGCGCAAGTCAGAAAAACTGAGAGTTGAAGCATACTGTGTGGAGATCAGCTGAGTCATCGAAACAGGAACACAAGTGGAAGGGGAAAGACGCTGAGATACGATTTGACCACGTGACTGTGACAGATCTAGAAAGGCAGTTTAAGTGACGAAAAAGTGAACCAGAAGAGAGAAACGATGACGCCGGAGAATAGGGAAAGCACTAGAGATCTTTTGAGACAACAAGAGAATTTGGTAAAAAGGTTGAAGAATGAATGGCAAATGGAGAAGGAAAGAAGAATGTATGAGGAAGAGAAAAAAATGGAGATGTTCTCAAAAGTACTGAGCGATCTCAAGGATCTGAGTCTGAAGATGGAAGGGGTTATAAGGGAAGTGGCGACAACTGAAAAGAGAGATGCAAATTGCCGAAAAGAAGACACGAGGTGCTCCTCGTGTCTTCTGGATGGATCGTGGATAATTCGACAGCCGGAACTCACCAGGGAAGAATGGAAAGAGGACAGGAAACAGAAGGAAGAAAGATTTGAAAGCACGCATCGGGAGTCCGCAGGAGAATGGAGGTGACTGGAGTGGAACGAGATAGAGGAGGCATTGGAGGTAACTGGGATCGAGGAAACTATTTGGAAATGGAACGAGACAGAGAGGGCATTGGTGGTTGATGAAGTTGATGAAGGCGAAGGTGGGTGAAACTATCTGGTCATGGAACGAGACAGAGGGGGCATTGGAGGTGTCGGGGATCGAGGAAACTATTTGGAAGTGGAACGAGACAGAGTGGGGCATTGGAGGTTGATGAAGTTAATGAAGGCGAAGGTGGGTAAAACTATTTGGTGAGGAACGAGACAGAGGGGGCATTGGAGGTAACTGGGATCGAGGAAACTATTTGGAAATGGAACGAGACAGAGGGAGCATTGGAGGTTGAGGAAGTTGATGAAGGCGGATGTGGGTGAAACTATCTGGTCATGGAACGAGACAGAGGGGGCATTGGAGGTGTCGGGGATCGAGGAAACTATTTGGAAATGGAACGAGACAGAGGGGGCAATGGAGGTAACTGGAATTGAGAGGAAGATAGAAGACAAAGGTTTGAAGAAGAAAGAAGAGTGAAGGGAGAGAAGTGCTATGGGTGGTAGAGAAAAGCAGAGCAAAGAGAGGGGGTAAAGGTGGAATAGATGAGTGTGTCAAGGGTTAGATGATAGTGAAGGTGACAGGAGCTTTATAAAAAAATGGACGCGAGAGAGGGGGCGAGAATGTAGTGGTGAGTAATTATATTTATAACATACGTTGAGTAAATTATAATTTAATAATTAATATGAGTAATTATAATAATAAAATACGTTTCCGCCTCAGGAGCGAAGAAAAATGTGTTGAGGTATGTAGTGGTATTAGAAGTGTTATTATATAATGTTAGTGTGAATATATAACGTAGTGTAATTTTGTTGCTTGTTTTTTAAGTTTTTATAGGATTATAATATGACGATTTGAAGTGGGAACAACGTTTAAAGACAAAGACTAGAATAAAGACGTTAAGGCTAGAAGGATATAGGAGAGGGGTAGCTTTTTGATAATATTAATTGAAAGTTATGGTGAAGTGAGGAATCGATGTAAGAGAGCGGGTGAGAATTGCGCGAGAAGGAGTGGAAGCGAGGATAAGAAAGGAAGGAAAATAAGTGTGAGAGAGGAGGCGAGGAATAAATGAAAGATGCGATCGATGGGGAGTAAAGGGTACGTGCGGATGAATTTCGATACAGGGATGTTAATGTTTTGTACGCGGCCTCCTAAAATTTTGGCTCTGTAAAATATTACAAAATGTGATGTATGCCAGGAGGATTTTGAGGATTTTGTAAGGCAGCTTGCCAGCGCTGAAAAGGGTAATATAAGAGAGGGAGAGGCAGAGTAGAAAGGAGATGTTTTGGTGTGGACAAGAGGGGTATTGTCGCAATATAGGTTGTGGATGGAATTGGTTAAGGCATTAACCAAGCAGGTTAAGGCACAATGGAGTTCCGAACCTGAACTCGAACGCGTTCGGGTTCTAGTCTTCATTGTGCGTTACTTCAGGTTTAGGTTTAAAGTTTTTGGAGGGACAAAGCCGACAAACACCAACAAGATATCCAAGATATATACATACACGTATTGCAGAGCACTAGTAATATGCACTATTACCAAAATATAAATAAAGAGATCTCTATCATCCATTTATCATATACGTTTCGATACATCCTATAGTGGAAAAAATACTATATACATATGTAAAAATTTAAATTTTAATATTATTGTAGATCAAAATTAAGCTAAAATATAGTCCTTAAATTAAATTTATAATTAAAGCGACTCATACTAAGCTAAAAAAAATCACCGCCGGCTGCCCGCAGTACATCACATCGCATTGTTTTGTAAAGACTTATAGGTTATGTACTCCTTTCACATACTTCAAGTTTGAGTTCTCATTGTGCGTTACAAAATTTCAGTTTAAGTCCGTGTTCGAATTAGTACGACCCCACTAGACAAAGATGACGCTACGGTAAAAAAGACAGAGTTATCTTCGGGTTCAGGTTTCGGGTTCGGGTCTCCATTGTGCTCAGGCCTTTATCGGTGTGGGAGAGTTTCTATGGAGCAGGTAAGGGTTAGGGCTTCCGTTTCCTGCTGTATCGATATTGGTTGAAGGGGTAATATAAGAGAGGCTAGAGAAGTAAGAAAGTGGAGAAAATTTTTATGGATTGGGGATTTAACGTTGTAATGGCTGTGGTAGCCTCCAAAACCCGTGAAAGGGAAAAGTATAATAAAAATACATACATAAATATATACAATAATGATATGCAATGTTTTAGAGTTGCCGGCTGGAATTCTTCAAGGAATTTTCTTCAATAAAGACGTACCTCGTTACATAAATTATGCTAGCATAGGTTGGATTATTGGGCACGAAATTATGCATGGTTTCGATGGCAATGGGATACTGTATGATAAAGCAGGGAATCGTGAAGATTTGTGGGAAACAGAAACAAAAGACAAATATCTCCAGAAAGCTGAGTGCTTTATTCACCAGTATGGAAATTATACCGCAGAAACAGTCGGCTTAAATGTGAGTAGAATTTTGTAAAAAGAAGACAGTTTAGATTTTACTATTCTTTGAACTTTTTTCCATACGAAAACGATTCGTAAAACCGTCTGCATTTGAATGCTTTTAGTGTTTTATGAGACAATATCAAACTACGTTTTCCACGACCGTCATGGAAAAATCTGCCCTACACTAAAAATTTTAAACAATTTTCAGTTGAATAGTATCAACACGCTAGGTGAGAACATCGCAGACAACGGGGGCATAAAAGCATCATACTTTTCTTATCAAAAGTCGGTAAAACGAAATGGCCCTGAGCCCAGATTGCGTGGATTAGATTATTCACCATCGCAGCTCTTCTGGATTAGTGGAGCACAGACCTGGTGCACCAAAAGTATGCCTGAGGTGCTGAAATTACGTATCGAGATCGGTAGCCACAGTCCTGGAGAATTCAGAGTGCTAGGTTCATTGTCCAACATGCCAGAATTTTCTAGAGACTTTAACTGTCCAGCAGGCTCGAAAATGAACCCTCAAAAGAAGTGCTCCGTATGGTAAATCGATTACTGAATCGATTTACCTTTCTCCTTTGGTTTGATATATTTTCTTTAAATACAGATCTCCAGGAAGGTCAGATTTTCGAATATGTTGTGATTATTTCAGCATGTCTTGAAGGATATATTTTATAAGTTTTATTTAATACGGAAAGCTAAAGTTGTTGTTTAAACTAACGTAAGAAAGACAATGAACTATTTTTTTATATCTTATTATTAAAATACATGTATGTGAAATAACAAGAAAAAATTGAGAATTAGAATTAATTTCAAGAATCGGATTTTAGCGAAATTATTGTGCATGAAATTCAGTAAATTTTTAATTATTATAACGTAATAGTTATTTGTGATACAAGTGCGTAAAGTAGGTGATTTCATGAGTGCGATGCGAATCACTTGAGTGAAATCATCTTTATGCACCTGTATCACACACTATTTTTTACAATACCCATCAGAGAAAGTTGAATCAAATTCACAGTAAACAATAGTATTATTAGGTCCTTCTATCGATCCGGGAATACGCAAGCCGCCATTTTGGTTCAAAAAAAATATGAGATAGACAAGGAGAAATGAATGTGTGTTTTTGTCGATCTTATACGTTTTTTGAACAAAAATGGCGCACAGTGGGGCAAAAAAGCGTCTGTGGACAAATCAATTTTAGATTAAGCTACTCATCCGATTTGGATGTTTTTTAAAAAATTAAAATGTATTAAATTCCGCATCGTTACAATGCAGAACATTTTTAAACAACAACATTTTAAACAAAAAACAACAAATGGAAAATTAAAACAAAGGACATATATAAATGTTGATAAAAAACAATTTCTTTCTGCCTATAAATGTCTGCAATGTACATTTGTTTATAAAATGAACGATTAGTGATGCATGGCAAAATTTTTCTATAAAACATCATTCGCAATATAATTTCAACAAGATCAGAAGCATAAACGATTTCTTTCCGCTTAAAAACGCCTAAAATGTGCATTTTTTAAAATAATTTGTTTATAAAATAAACAAATATTGATGAATGTCAAAATTTCTTTAGAAAACATTATTGATAATATAATTCTTACAAGGCTAGAAAAAAACGATTTTTTTTACTGAAAACACCTAAAATGTCCATTTGTTTATATAATTTGTTTATAAAATGAACAAAAATTGATGAATGGAAAAATTTTTTCAGAAAACATTATTGGTAATATAATTACAATAAGACTTGAAGATAAAATAATTTCTTCCTGCCTAAAAATGTCTGCGATGTACATTTTTTTATATAAATTGTTTATAAAATAAGTGTTGCATGGTAAAACTTATTTTTTTTAGTGTTGCATGCCAAAATTTTTCTATAAAACATCATTGGCAATATAATTTCAACAAGATCAGAAGAAACAAACGATTTCTTTTCGCTTAAAAACGCCTAAAATGTAAATTTGTTTATAAAATAAGTGTTGCATGGCAACACTTATTTTTTTTAGTGTTCCAGGACAAAATTTTTCTATAAAACATCATTGGCAATATAATTTCAACAAGATCGGAAGAAAGAACAATATCTTTTCACTTAAAAACGCCTTAAATCTGAATTTGTTTATATAATTTGTTTATAAAATAAACAAATATTGATGAGTGTTAAAATTGTTTCAGAAAACATCATTGATAATATAATTCCTCCAAGACTAGAAGAAAAAACGATTTTTTTTTGGACTGAAAACGCCTAAAATGTGCAATTGTTTATATAATTTGTTTATAATCATTCTAACGATGAAAGCAAGCAATTTCAGAGCAGAAATATACTTTGAAAAAATAAACCCTAATGTCGATTATTTGTTAATAAAATTTGTTTACAATAATTAACTTTACAAGTTAACAATTTTTTTTCTTTCTTATACCTCTGTGCATTGAATCCATGTGACGAAAAGTATAAGGAAAATTTTTTCTAGCAGACAAAAAATGAAATTAAAAAAATCGACATTTTTTCGCTGTTTGAATTAACATAAAAATTAAATAAACAAAGAAATTAAAAATTGGCTCTCACCAATCTCTGAAGAATTTAGTCCTGAATTTTTCAAAAAAAAAAAATCTAAAATCGGTGCATAATTGCGTTCTAAATGTCATTTTTTATAAAAACAATAATTAAAAAATCAATCGTGTATGTGTTCATTTTGTTTAAATAAAAAAATACAATTTTTTCTCTTTAAAAGAAACGGGATGGGGGGGAAGGGGGGATTATAAATTGCCTAGGGGCGAAATTTTACTGAAGTCGGCCCTGAATCCAGAAATAGATGCATGAAAAGTCGTTTCGAGATAAAAATAATCATGGCACCAACTGCTTTTCCAACACAACGTGGATTAATATTATTACAATTCAATCCTCAGAATTCAATACCTGCGTTTTATAACTATTTTTTATAAAAATTATAGCTTAGTTTAGTTGTACTTCATTTTTTAAACGTTTAGTTTTTTTTCATAATAAGAGTGTAGAAAATTTGTGCAGTGTATATTTTGTACTTTTATTAGAATTTGGTGAGTTATTTAGTCAATATTCTGAAATAAATAGGATATTTAGTATATTATTAACAAGAGTGAAACTTTAATAAATAATTGAATTCAATGATAATTGAATTTTTAATTTAACAATTTCTATTTTCCACCTTGGGTGAATATTATTGAACTTTTAATAAATTATGTAATCGCTTTCACAATTCTGATTATAATTTATTAATTGTTGTATTTTACATTTTCTTGAGAACTTTATTTTTTTATTTATTACTTACCTTCAAGCATTTTACATATATTAATATAATCTTTACCTATTTCTATACTCTAAACAAATATTTTAAAATTCCTTATAAAACAAAATTAAATTATTGAGTTTGATGAATTTATTTATAAAATACTAGTTAAGTTTTAAGCAAAAACTGAAAATCTTCCTATTTAAATTTGGCGCCATTGTGATGTTACAACTTTGTAAAGTTTGCGTCACAATGGCGCGAAATTTAAATGGCAAAACTTTCTTTATACGACTTAAAAAATAGAAATTGTATTTTTTTCAAGAAAATTTTTATTAGTAATATATTTTTTTATAACACATGCATGATTTCAGCCCTTTTTCATGCCTATTAAGCGGAGCTAAACCCCTACTTTTCACTCACTAGGAAGAAAAAAGTATTTTTCACTTCCAAGGGAGAAAAATTACTTTTCACTCCCTAGGGAGAAAAGTACTTTTCACTTACAAGGAAGAAAAAAGTACTTTTCGCTCCCCAGGGGGAAAAGTGCTTTTCACTCCCTAGAGAGTAAAAAATACTTTTTACTCCCTAGGGAGTAAAAAATGACGTCATATATAAATAGTGAAAAATTATACATCTGTAAGCTCGCATTTTGCAATAATCAGCCCCTCACCGTAAAAACTCTTAGGAAATTTTGGT
>JBAGKK010308664.1:0-19918 GCA_037177015.1 Euceroptres primus
TAGTGAAATTTCGAGATTTCACCCTCAAAGAACAGACTAAAGATATTATCCGATTTCAAAATTTCAAAGTGCGCTGAGTTTCGGATTGGACTGAGCCACTTTTCCGCATCCAGGCGTTTCCTGGACGCACAATGTTGGTTTTTCGCCCCAGCCTATTGTCCAGACTGCTAAGACTGCTTGAGGCAACTCTATTCCCCCGTCCTCAAGACTACGAAAGAAGTTTCGCGGACGCCGCTGCCTCCCCAAATTCAGAAACTCCGGAGTAACGCGATTAATTCGTTAATGTGAACATCCCAATTCCTATGAACCTCACCAATCAAAAACCTGATCATAGTCTTAAGAACTCTTTTAGTCGGCACCTGGAACACGATGCAATGTTCCCTGCCTGTAAATTATTTCGAAGTCGTATTCCAGGAGTTCGAGTGCCCAACCAGCCAATCCACCAGTCGCACACTGCGTCGAAACGAGATTTTGGGGTTTAAAAAGTTCCAAAGCCTACATTTTTGAGCCGACTTCGCTCTACTTTTTTAAAAATTAAAGCTTATTAAATTCTAAAGAGGTCTGTTTAGCCGATTTTTGATTGTTATAGACAATTATCATAAACTAATTCATTAAATAAACGGTTTTGAAAATCAATAATTCGTTTTTTCAGTGAAATCCTTTATATTACTGTAAAATATAATATTTCAATGGGATGTATTGACAGTCAACACCATTTTTTTGTTATAAACAATTCTGATAAACAAATTCATTAAACAGGCGCATTTAGATAGAGAAAATGCGTTTGTTTAGCACAGTCATTTATTTTATCCTCAAGAATAAGATTCCAACAATGAGACGCTTTTGCATACACTTTCTAGAAATGAATCCCCTCTTATGTACTTACGGACCAAATGTTCGCTTGTTGTTAGTCGAATAATGTACAGAGTTAATTTTTCCTAATTCATTGTAATAAATGTTTTTATAGTCCTCGGGGTAAATATTGTTTTGGTTCTTACTTGTTTTTTGTCACTGATTATTTAACCCAAAATTCATTCATGCGCTTGCATCTTTCAGAGGATCAGTGAAAGGTAAATACACGTATTCATTTAATTTGTGTATGCGTTTCCATCTCTAATTACGTGAAATTTTTTAGGCATAGTAGTGAAGATCGTTACTTATAAAGTACAGATTTGTGAATACATTGTTTTCATGTTTTTTCTACGTTTATAGTTTGTCTTCTGTTCGTCAGATTTTAGTTCTACCGCTTCAAGTTATTAGTTTGTAAATTTCTAGCGAAATCGTTTTTTTTCAACAAAATTTAATGTACTAACAATGCATAAATTTAAAGTTCCGAAACAAGTCCTTTGCCATTTCTGTTTCGCAAAAAGTGTAAAAAACAGCGAGGTATTATTGAGCCATATCAAAACCACTTACGGCAACAAAGAGGAATATCTGAAAACAACCAGAGACAAGTTATCGCTCTTTCTGTCCACATTTGAAAAAAAATGGAAAACTGCTTTTTATAATGTAAAAATATTCAGTGAAAAAAATGTGGAATGGCTGCTTTCAGATTTCCTCGTTAAATTTGATGGAGCTGCTCTCGGGAGAAGACCTTCCGATGATTTCGAAAATAGCTCGAAATCAACTAAAAGACAGAAACTGCTCATCATGAGACGGTCCAAATGACCCTCAATAATAAGATGTTAATTTCAATAAAAATAAAATAAAAGCAATAAGAAAAATTAAATATTAAATTATTAAATATCAATCTAAAAATAAGGGCACTAGACAAAAGATGATACGGTACTGAGAATCGAGTTGGTTCTAGAATATTCCAGACTAAGCAATAAATAAATGCGCGGGAGAATAAATATTCGGTGGGAGAAAATAGCGCAAAAAATGTCAATAGGCCTGACCAACAGAATTAGGAGGGCGAGAAAAGGCGCTAAAGATTCACGGGCAAAAGAAAAAAGCGCACGCAAAATCGATCAAAGAGTAGGAAAAAAATCCACCCGATTGGGAAAGCAGATCGATGACCGTGCAAATCGAGAAACGCCACGCGCCGGAAATACCGGGGAGCAATAGTGGGGAGGCCAGAGGCCCAAAACTATAAAAGCGGCTCGTTATCAGGTCTCGGCCTCTTTGGTTTGGATCCTCTCTACGAGGTGAGAGACGCATGTTATTTTCAAGAGAAGGGATCCTCTGGCTCATTGAGTTTGGCGCAAGAAGGGGCACCTAGCTTCCGCTGCTCTCCATTCATGAGAATTTGGGAAAGTTTTTATCTCCGAGTACTCTCGTCAGGAAAAATTAGGGTCATAGGCGTTGCCAAATATCAGAGATTTAGCAACTTGTGTTTTATTTTGAAAATCGAAAACCACGATTTTTAAATTCCAAAGCATATTGAACGTCAAGAGAATACACTGTTTGTTATTTTTGATCGCTACCAGAAAAGTAGGATCGGTCTTTAAGTTGACTCCGAATTTTGAACCCATACGCTGGGAGCTCATTTGGATAAAAAATCCAGAAGGCCGATTTATAAAGAAAATTCTGAGTGCGTGAAAGCAGACTGAGTTTTGGAGGCGAATTTTGAATCTAATCCGAATTTTCAACCCATACGCTGGGAGCTTATTTGGACGGATTGCCAGAATTTGAACTCTAGTAACTCGGGTTGTTTAATTTCACGAATAATACAAGCCAACTGAAGCTTAAGTAACCAGCGATTATCACGACACTCATGTATGTGTGAGTCGTAACAATCGGCTACGAGGCCGCGGCTAATCTTGTGCATTGGTCGCTAGTGAAGATTAAAAGTAACACACAACTGAGCTAATATTTATAAATTAAATTCACTGCCAGAACAAAAAAAGATTCTGAAGAATTGTGAATTTTAAATGCTGGTTAGAATAGGAATTCTATGGTAGTCGAAAAATTGAGTGGAGCACAGACATTGCACCTCGCCTGCCAATAGTCTCACGATCCATAGATTTCAGATAGAAAATATTTGGCAACTAATACCTGGCTGTATTGATCACGTCAGGGAGCTAGCGCAGGGATTAGAAAACCCGATATTAGACCATGAACTTTATTTTGAAATTAATTAATCAATATTCCCAGAATTTCAATATCAAGACGAGATAATCTCGGGCACCGGGAATTTGTTCTTTCTCTCTAAACGTTCTGAGAACGTAAGTTGTTTTTGAAATAAATAAAAGTCGAACACGCTATCATTCTCGCCTCAGTGTGCTCACAATAATAAATTAAATGGAGCTCGAACAATCTAAGAGATTTATAGAACGAGCATTATAAATATAAGAGTAAAAGTAAATTGAAGATCGTAGAGTTCGAGTGAAATAAAATTATAATTCTTCTATTAAAGCCAACTACACTTCCTAACACGACTGAGAACAAGGACAATAATTGTCGTTAGGATATCGTGATATACAAGTCATGTTGGATCACACAGTATCTCTCTTAATGGAAATACCTGAAATTATACCTCTGTGACGTCCTACCTAGTGAGTCTGATATCTTATTAATCGGACTTGGTCACAGAATTAACGATCCCTAAAGTCCTTCGATTTAGGTTAGTCTTATAAGGAAACTAATCCAGGGAAGAAGACAAGCCAAATGAATACTAGAGACGAGGTAGCCTTTAAAATCAATTTATTAACTAATATTACAATGGTTTAAAAAGTAAAAATGGATTTGGTGATGTGACTAGACTCTCTGTGATTTGACAGCACCGGCAGTGATCCCTCTTTTCGGGCTGGTCTTATACCTGATTCCAACCTTTAAATAAAGGAAACCGTTGAGTTACTGAACTCTTAGGAAAGATTTGGATAGTAACTTTTAGAAATGAGACTTATCGGACTTAACTGATGTTTTGGATGCGTTGGGGGTGAGTTGTTCAACTGGAAGGGTTGAGTTTGGTAACCTGGGTAGATTGTCCACAAGATTTGAACCTGTTCGTCTCTGGTCCTGAAGAACTTCGTTGTTGAACTACTTGGTGGAACTCGTCTGGCTGAGGTTCCGCTGAGGTATTAATGACGCAACAGTCAATCAACACTGGTTGTTAATAATCCTTAATAATCCTGTCCAAGTATAGAGTTCACTGATACGAATTTGAACTGACTTGCTTTTACAAACTTCCGGCGGACAGAGATTTAGTGTAGACAGAGTTTTTCGACGTATTCTTCGAAGACTAAGAATAGATTCGCTTCAGACTGACTCTTGTTTGCTAGACCCGCTGCTTATATTCAAACCCACGGTAGAGTTTAGGCATTTCGTACGCATGCACCCTTGATAACGAAATTTTCAAAGTCTATGACACCTGTGTTAGTTACAAATTTAGAAATAGTCAAATTTTTGAGCCTTCTGATTGGCTGAGCCTCGAGGGTCCCACCACCGACACTTCCTTGAGTATGCCGACAAATGAGATATGAATCTTAGAAGCTG
Source organism: Euceroptres primus (assembly GCA_037177015.1). Taxonomy (NCBI): domain Eukaryota; kingdom Metazoa; phylum Arthropoda; class Insecta; order Hymenoptera; family Figitidae; genus Euceroptres; species Euceroptres primus. The sequence goes on from JBAGKK010308664.1 coordinate 4,438, forward strand.
CCACATACTACCAGTTGCTGCAGATAACGAGTCACAGTCACGACAAATACAAATGTGATGGAGTAAATACGAATATGTGACAAAGTAGAGTATAGTATTAACAATAATAGTCATAATAATAATAATGAGAGTTATAATAATTATAATTGTATAATAATAGTAATAATAATAATAATAATGTTAAAACAATAATAGTAATAGTCGCGTGGACGTCACACCTCCAGATTTAGCCAGACTTAATCTTTCAATGACTTTAACTTTAAAGTATGGATTTGATGGAACAACTGGTCATAATCCATTTCATCAGGCCTTCATTGATTCGAAAACATCTGATGCAAGCATCTTGATTTTTTCGATGATACCGCTAGTTTTAGAGGTGGTGGATACAGAAATTGGCATTTGTTTGACAATTTGGAAAATTCCACATCCTGGGTCAACAAGATTTTGTAGGATCATGCGATTTCGCTATGTAAAGGAAACAAAGGAAACGTCCATCTCTGAGGTAACGAAGATCAAACAAGAAATTGAGAAACTGAAACCTACAAACAATGAAGTTCGGTGAAAGTCAGTATCGCTGCAAAGTCACCCATAAAATGATAATGTCCATGGTAGATGGAAAGGTTTGCCAAGCGCTCACTGATATTCTATCATCATCTTCATGTTTTATATGCAGTGCAAAGCCCTCGATGCTGAACAACCTGGAACAAATCAAACTTTTACCCGAGAAGACCGAAAACTTCTCTTTTGGTCTCTCCAAACTACATGCGTGGATACACTTAATGGAGTGTATCCTTCACATTGCGTATCGTTTAGAATTCCACAAATGGGCAGCGGAGTCGTCCGATGAAAAGCAGCAAATGAGCACTGCAAAGAAAAAAATTCAGAACGTATTCTGGGAGAAAATCGGCTTGATTCTAGATGTTACCCAACATGGGATTGGGACATCTAATAATAGCAATACAGCTCGAAGGTTCTTGCAAGATCCTAAAATAACTTTGAACATTACAGGTGTTGACAAGGAATTACACTCGAATCCCGGTATAAGATATCTCGGTTTAAGATATTTCTAGAATTTCGTTCGGTGGCATTCAGTAAATGCGCGGGTCCGAGGGTTGAGAGGGAGGCACGATCGTCGAGTAGTAGTCAAGCAGTACCGCAACAACAGAGCGAGCAGTACTAATTCGCCTTTTGAATTTATTTTTAAAAACGCGTTGTAATTTTTGTCATTAATTTTTCATCGACATTTATGAATTTTCATCACTTATGGTAAAAATTTACATGCGTACATAGTTCAGTTCCAAAATTCATATTATTCCTACATAATTCATATTATTCCGACTGAAAGTCATTCGTACGGCCCTGCCTGTGTGTGTTCAGACACGCGCAAGGACTATCCCAGTTGAGGACAGGCAATGCCCAAAACCCATCTTAAACCGGGATTCGAGTGTAATCAGAAAATTTAGCATTATTCTACAAGCAACGGCATCTGGCAACAAATTAGACGTTCTCAAATTTGAAAACCTTTGTCAGAACACTGCAATGCTTTATGTAAGCTTATATGATTAGTTCTATATGACTGTAAGAGTCCACAAGATCCTGGTGCATGGGGCTGAAGTAATTAAAACTGCTTCACTGCCTATCGGCCAATTAACCGAAAAAGCCGAAGAGGCAAATAATAAAAATTTCTAGAGAATAAGGAAATGCAAGACCCTCAAAATCAGTTGGATCGCCGCCAATGAAAATTTGAGTCACCAATTTTTAACTATGATTGATCCCTGTATAAACCATTTCCGATCACAATGGGAGAGTGTCCCTTATCTCATCGATTCTGAAGCTCAAGATCTGTCGATTGAAGATAATTGAAGTTAAGATAAACGATTCTGCTGAAAAAAGCATTTTCTGTATTTTAAGGTGTCCATTTCATGAATTAGTTTCTAATAATTGTTTATAACAATTAAAAATGTTGTTGAGTGTCAATATATCCCATTGAAATATTATTCTTGAGATTAAAATAAACGACTGTGCTAAACAAACGCATTTTCTCTATCTAAATGCGCCTATTAAATGAACTTGTTTATCAGAATTGTTTATAACAATGAAATATGTAGTTGAGTGTCAATGAATCTCGTTCAAGTATTATTTTTGGAGATAAAATAAACGATTTCACTGAAAAAAGGATTTTTCTATATTCAAAAGCGTTTATTTAATGAATTTGTTTATGATAATTGTTTATGGCAATCAAAATGTGATATTTTAGTGTTTAGTTGTAATAAGACATTAATTTTACATGATTTCACAAGAAGATCGAGATAAAGAATACTTCCAGGCTTCAAAATGCTACAAAAAACCATTTTGCTCATCAATTTGCTTATAACAATCAAGGAAATCAAGAAACTTCATCCACAATATTAAAATCTGTTCAGCTAATGTAAATTCACTAATTCTATACTTTTTTGAGGAAATATCAATGAATGAGGCAAAGCAGATAGCACAAATATAAAAAATTATGGTTTTTGGCATTTTGCAACTTACATCAAGGATTTAAAAAATTTAAGTTCTAAAATCGGCTCAACAGACTTATTCAGAATTTAATAAGTGAAAACTTCTTTAGGCCCGGCAGGGTAAGTCGGTTATTAGGAGCGCCGAAGCTAACGAAAAAGTGTAACGAAAATGGTGTAAGGGGAATGGTGTGGCGGTAAACAGAAATGCTGGAAGGGGAATGGTTTTAGTAAAAGAGGAAGAGTAAGAGGGGGAGCATTGGCTTTGGCAGCGTTGGCTGCACCACTCCTCATACACGTATGGCGGTACAGTAAGTCGGAGCGTGAATGGGAACGAAAAGAGCGAAATGCCGGGAAGGGAATCTCCCTCAGATCGCTTAGTGCACGCGCCGCCTCATGAGAAACTGTGGAATTGCGTGAGGAATGACGACGCTTCAGTTGTCGGGCTACCGCGAAAGCAGCGAAATTACAGTGCGACCGCGCAGGGTTAAGTTTGTTTAATCATCCTGTCAATAACCGGATATGCGGGTGTCCCTTAGACCCGGCGACCGGATACTCCAGCACCCGGTTACTGACAGGACGTTAAATCTTGCTACGACGAGTAGTTCACAAGATATTCCCGAAAAACCGATTTTAAACAAAATAGAAAGGCAATTCTATCTTCATTAGAGTGTCCATTTTGTCCCATTCCCCTATAGCAGGAGACATGTGAACGTATTGCAGGAGAGTTTACCTGATCCATCAGACACTGGAAAGCCGATGAAGCTCCACATAAGCCAAACGCCATGTGGGTAAATTGGACTAGACCTATTTACGGAATGAAGAAATCAGTAACTGGTTTGCTCTCTTTACTGATGAGAATCTGAAGATATGCTTTATTTAAATCGAGGTATTTAGCTGATCTCAATTAATGTAGGATTTCCGCCATTAACGGAATCGGATATGCATCTTTAACCGAGATTTCATTAACCTTGCGAAAGTCTATGCATAGCCTATACGAACCGTCCGACATCTGAGGTTGAGGTGAGATTACCTGTTTGAGAAACTCGTTTAACTTTTGCTGTTCCACCGCTGAAAGCAATACAGTGCCACAACAAAATTTGGGATCGCTTACATTCGCTGGATCAAAAGCAAACTTTATGATTGGCTTGTCAGCCCTCCATAAATGCCGGTCCTTTGCGTGAATGGCGATTACAAATTTTTCCGCAAATTCCATGCCCAGAATGCAAGCATTAGTTATACGAGCGATGATTCTAACTGTTATCAAGTGGGTAGTTCCCGAGAAAGTGATATCGATATCGATATCCATGAAAGGTCTGCAGTTGGTATCCAACCCACTATTTTATTACGGTAAGTCTCCTGAGTTGAATAGTTATTTGAGTTCATCAAGTTCAAGAATTCCGCGAATTACATCTTAAGTGATAGCTCGGAAGAAGAGTGACGTATTAAACTGAGTTCATTATTGGGATTGCCAAAATCCAAACCCAGTTCGGATTTAACGCTATTAGTTGGCGGAGTGACACGACCCAATTCCCAAAAGGATTCATTTTGAGTTAAATTTGAAATCGAACTAGATTCGATTTTCAAGGTCAGGTTTGGGTTATTTAAGTCAGATTCAGGAATGGAGGTTAAGTCAGGTTTAGTTGAGTTCTGTTGAATTTATCAACAGAATCGTCTGCGGGACTTGAGGGACATTGACCCTGAGTCTGCTCTCCTTTAATGGTTTTCCTGCTAGTAAGCAGAATCGCAGGTTCTTTTAACCTGGCCGTGCTTGCCGCAGTTATGGCAAAACTTTACCCAGTTATCTTTACGTTTTCTCCATTCATGATCCCCAGTCCCACAACTGAAACAAAGAGGCTGTTTACGAGATTCAATTCTGTGTTTATTATCATTCGGATTCTTGTTTTTAGGGGAATCAGAATCTTTATCTGGAGTAGATTCCGATTTGTTATAGATTTATTATAAATTTTTTGTAGATTCTGATAGCTGAAGACTTTTGATTATTTTTTTTGAATTGTTGAATTGTTTGACTTCTACCGTTATTACTGTTACTATTAAGTCTTTCTGAATCAGAACTTTTTTTATCATTAGAAATATCATTTTTCTTAAGCAGTTCAGACAAAACCTGAGTGAACCTATCAAACAGAGGATCGGATTCCTTCCTATCTTTACTAGGAGGAGGGCAACTTGCTTCCTTGCCTGCATAAACAAATTCGGGTAAGAATGATTATTCTGGTTTGGGAGGATACGCTTTACATCGACCGCGAGGACTCCCATCTATTAAAATTTATAAATTCACGGCGTTTAATTGATCGTTTAAGGTAGGCACGCATATTCAGGTACGCTATATCAGTTTCTTCCACAGGAACGGGTAGCAACTTGAAGGAGGGCAACTTGCTTCCTTGCCTGCATAAACAAATTCGGGTAAGAATGATTATTCTGGTTTGGGAGGAACCCTAACCTATTTAAACGTTTCTAACATGCCCTTTACATGGACCGCGAGGATTCCCATCTATTAAAATTTATAAATTCGCGGCGTTTAATTGATCGTTTAAGGTAGGCACGCATATTCAGGTACGCTATATCAGTTTCTTCCACAGGAACGGCTAGCAAAAATTTTTGATAAAGACCCTGCAGACAAGTGAGATAATCTGCAGTTGATTCATTGAAACCCTGCACTCGATTGGCTAACTCTTCCTCTAGTCTCCATTGATAATTATTATCGCCAAATCGAGTTCTGAACGCTGCCTTGAAATGGTTCGAATTCAACCAGGATTTACTATTTTGCCTATACCACTCGAGGGCAAGGCCATCCAAAATAAACGGAATCTCTACCAGTAACTCTTCTTCAGGAAACAACGAAACAGCTTTTCCTTCCTTAATCCTAGGCAAAAAGATCTCGACACTGCTTTGATTATTGTGCGAGAAAATTATTCCGCGCTTACGGACTATTGAATTTGAGTTTTTATGCTGATTGTGGGTGGACAGTTTCGGAGTCAAAGCCAATCGCTCCCTTAGAAGGTGGACATATGCCTGGCAGTACGCGCAAGGTACTTGAGAGCAAGAAGCCGACTGGCACCCTCCTCATTAAACTAGGGGTTAGTTGAAGCGGAAAATGTTGGGTAAGAATATCCAGAGACATTCCCACAAGCGACAGTTTTCGGGGGATTATTATTGAAAGATTGAAATTATTGAATTATTGAAACAATTATTGTTATGTTCCGATTAATTGAATTGATTCGTTTGAAGGGCCAAGTTCATAACAGATGCGCGAGAATTAACTTTCGGATGTTGTGAAAGAGTCGGTTGACTCATCGATTGAGAAGGTTCCGAAATTTTTATAAAATCATTCGCTTTTTCACGATTTTATTCTCATTGAAGTTGCCATGTGGATTTACCCGAGGGGACAACCGAAGAAAAGATGGTAACTGATGTTACCACTTCGGGATAATTACTAACGGAATAGTTCCTAACCAGGCTAAGCCTTGGTTAGAAACTGTAGCAAAAAACTGGTTATAACTTGGCAACCTGGTCGAAACCGAATTAAATCTTGACACAGACGAGACGTTTTGATTGGTAGTTGGACCCTGAAAATGATTAGTGCTAAACCCGAAGGAGTGCGGAATTGAAGTCGGTGCTAAAAATTGGAAACCCGTCCAACGTACTTAAGGAAAACGTTCAAAAAGCGCGAAGGTTAGAGGGTTACTAGAGGGCGCGGGCATACGACTTAGGGAACTCATCGTACGCTGTGAGTTCCAACCAAGTTCAATCTAAAAGTCTAGTTACTCAATGGTACTTTGCGGAATACAAGTCTGTCATAATATACAGATAATTTAAGCACAACATTAAAATAATTGTACAAGTGTTCTTTAAAAAAATTCAAATCTTAAAATCGAAATTTTTTTTTCTAAATTTTTAATTTTTGTTACATGTAAGTTATTTTGCATGACAAATTAAGTGAAAAAGCCTCATGAAATATTTTTGTAAAATAATTTGCTTGAGTTCTGCGACAGGTTTTGTAGTGTCAACAAGTCCTTTTCACCTAAAAGGTTATTGAAAAGCTTGATTACTCATCATTTTTTCGCAGGACATGATTATCTGATAATCCAATAATAATTTTAGTACAAAATAAAAGTAATCGCCAGAGGGCTTTTTTTAAAAAGGAAATTTTGAAGTTTTTTTTAATTCTTAATTTTTTTTCGTGAGGATTATTTTACATTATAAATGGAGTGAAAAAGTCTTAATTAATATTTATGTTAAATTATAACCCACAGTTCCATGGACGTTTTTTATATTTTCAGAGTTCAGAGTGCACCATAAAAATGCCTCTCGCTCTGAAACACTACCTCCCAATTGAAAACATAACCTGTAACGTTGCACTCTTTAACTGCACGTTCTGTAAACAGCTCTTCGCCCTCTCGTTGACACCTTTATCAAAAACATTTGACAAGGAACAACCTAGATTATAAAGAGATAGGATTTTCAGGTTTAGAAACAATAAGACTTCCGCGGGCAAATCAAGAGTAATTCGAGTTTGAAGTAATACTTTTTTTTTATTTATTTTGTTTCTATGTCTTAATTGAGTGGCGATACTCGTCCAGAACACTGCAAGACAAAGAGAAAGTAAAATAGGTTATAAAATCGCGGAAGAATTAAACATTCAGTACACTGTCAAGTGTACTGTACAAGCTCGTCAAGTACACTGTCAAGCTCGTTTCCCAGTACAATTCGAGGCTTTAAATAAACCAATAACATTTAATATCGGAAGCAATATTATACATCGTATTTTGGGATTAGACTTCGTGAATATATTCAATTTATCGTACGAGCATAGGACCAAGAGATAGATTGTTCCGGATTAATTTCGAAATAAACAAGTTAACACTTTACATTATTACACGAAGCGGTATCGAATTTTTTTTAATTTAATAAAAGTATCAGATTAAATTTTTTTTAGATAAAGAGGTTCTAGGCCACGCTAGTCACCCCTACTGGGCGGAAGGTGCCGTTTTAGTGGTCGAGATACAAAATGAGTGTTAGATTTAATTGTGATTGGTTGACAGGTCTCAGCACCGCGCGGATTAGAAGCATTTTAAATGCACACAACGTAAACAATAGGTGATCCCGCGAAGAAATAGTCGATAGGATCGTTAAATATTTTCAGCGCTTTATAGAAATTACACCGTGGTATGCTGAGGAGGAAGATACCTCAGATCAAGTGCCATTCGAGCTCAGTAGCCGACGTACAATCTTAGTAGAATACTTCAACATAAACGAGTCGCTACAGTCAGTCGACTACGGTCAGCACATATCCAGACATAGTCTATCGCTCCCTAGATTAAACAAATTGGCGCCACCAGAGTGGCCCACCATAAGCACTCCCTTCGAACCACCCCATTCCGTCAAGTTTATATGTTGCACACTGCCAACCCCCACGATTACGACAGCCTCAATAATCACCACAATGGCTACTACCCCTATGGTAAACACCCAAGCAATAGGCGCATCAACTGGTGCAACATACAACACCCTCCAGTACTTAGGACCCCCGCAAACTTGTCCAATGACCCATGAAGTCCCCACATCATTTCCGCTTAATATAGGACCCTATATTCAGAACCCACAAAACGTCAACCGAACACCGTCCTTTGGAATCGAACGGTCATATTATTATGCGAATATAGCAACGTGAGGAATTCCTACTATTAGTGCGATAGCGGAGGAACTAAACTTGATGGACGCACCCCTTACAAATACGGCACCGGCTCCAAGAGCAAGCAATTCCCCGTGGTCATTAACAATTTAAGGGACAGCAAGCGGCACCATGGGTTATAGCGGTTTAAGCCCAGCTTCATTGGGAGGGGAAATGCAAATTTTAAACATTCCACCCCTTAACATCCAGTCAAGAATCATGGGCTTGGGAACAATGGTACCCCTGTCACAATGTACTTAAGTACCCCCCACTATTTCCAGTCATCAAGACAACGCGTATCAAATCAACCCCGCAAACATTCCGAGTAGCTACGCCTAAAATTATAGGAGCATTCCATACGATTTAGCGACAGTTTTCTCCGAATTTGGCCACCTAAATTCGCCAGGATCATACGACTCCCGAAATCATTCGCGTAGTAGACCGAAAAGCCTAGCACAGACAGTTAGGCAATAGAACATTACCTTTTCCAGTAGCGGTGATAATAGCGTTATCACATTCTTAGATCAAGTAGAGGAAAGCAGAGCGGTAGACGCGATAGGAGACGAGGAATTGCTGCTGGCAATTCCCTTTTTATTAGCAGGAATTGAGCTCCTATTTTTTAGGCATAACTGACCTTATTGGCACCCTTGGGTGGAATTTAAATATAATTTTTGCGCAAAGTTCGGGGATGTAAATTACCAGAGGCGCTTGGAAGAACAAATCATTGCACGTAAACAAGGCCCCGAGGAATAGAGCGTAGGCTTCCTCACGTGCAAAATTAGATAGGTACCAGATCAGGTGTGCAATTCATCACCGAGAATTCCACACATATAACGAATTAGCGGCCCTCACCTTGAATTTCGAGTGGTCGATCGCTAGGGGTGGGGAGGATATTCCTCTGCCGCGTTCGGAGGAATCGTTTATTCCTTAATGCGCGTACCACGCGAAACATAACAAATCGAAACCAGACAGTAATATTAAAAAGCCTACCCTAGTAGCTGCAATTGAAGACAAGCCAACTAAACCTGACCCGGCCTAAGATGATTTAAAAAACCAAATCTAGAGTCACTTTAAAAAAATGAGAAAGCCAAACAAGAGAACTCAAATTTAAAAAGTCTTACAGCATTAGTTACCGATTTGTCTAAAAAAATCAAGACCCTGAGGGTCCCGAGTCAGGAGAAGCCGTCTGAGTATAAAGAGACCAATTAATCGGAAAACAAACCGCAAGAGAGCGGTAGTCAACCCGAGAGATCCCATAACCGATTTAGGGGGAAATGTTTTAATTGTCAAAGAACCGGACACTCAAGGAGAATATATAAGGCAAAACGTCGCATCTTCTGCTTCGGATGTGGAGCGGACAACTTATTGTTAGAGGATTGCCTGAAATGTAAGGATAAGGAAAACGACCAAGGGGGAAAGTCAGGCTTCCTAATTCCTCCCGCGACAAATACAAGAGCCCCAGAGCTAGTTAATATAGCAGTCGTGTAGACAGTGCGGCCAATTCAGTTTAGCGCCCCTTCAGCCCTTATGACGACTCAGCCATGCAGCCCGGTTAATAAAGAAACACCAGCGTCAGGGGAAAATCCATACTCGTGCCATATTGTTATTCGGAATGGCCCGGATGCGCACGGAACCGCTAGTAAGAAGAACGAGAGCGGTAGATTAGGTAACATCAAGCTAGCGGATGTAGAGCCATGAAAAGCCGAAATAGAGTCAGTAGAATCAAATGTTTTGATACTATCACCTCGGGAGGAAACGTTGTCTTTAGAAAATTTAGAAGCACCAATGAAAGTAGGTAGCTTAGAATCAACCGTAGAAAATTTTATAGACTTCACAGAGATATCCACGTGCGGTAAAATCGAAACACTAAATAAATTAGTCCGGCACTTCAACCTAGAAGATGTAGAATCACAGAAAGTCGAAAGAGAGTCCGTAGAATCGAATATTTCGATGGTATCTCCTCCAAAGGAGCCATTGCTCTTAGTAAATTTAGAAGTGCCAATGGGGGTAGATAGCTCAGAACCAATTGCAGAAGATTTAATAGATTTCACAGAGATACCTCCGTGTGGTAAAATCGAAACACCAGATAAATCAGTTCGGCTTTTCGAGGAAGTAAAAATCGGCAATGAATATGACGACGCTTTAATAGACAGGGGATCAACACTTTTCTTTATAGTAGAGTCTCTGGGTAAAAGGTTTATGACTGATGACCATCGTAAAATGATCAATCCAAAAGCACGAACTATGCGCGTGGCTAATGGAACCACTTCATCGATTTTAGGTCAAGTATTTTTACCGGTGAGAGTAGAGTGTGTGAGTGAGTGAGACGGCGTGAGCAGTGAATTCGCATTCCGGATCGCGAATAAATTGTCGTCGAGCTGTATTTTGGGATCGGATTTGACGAGAAAATTCGGCATCATTCAAAATGGTATCAGGATTCATGGTATTTAGGATTCATGGCCCGGGAAAGAGCGGATAGTCAACTATGGCAACGGTGACATGGATAGGATTAGCGCCGAAGAGTTAGTTAGACAGGAAACGTATTGCGGAATCACGGAATTGCCTAAAGCCGAAAGCGAGCGGCTAAAACAATTTTTAATAGACGTAATTCCCCCAACGCTCCAACAAAAGGTCGAACGAATCTCGTCAAGCCCCATATTGAGGTTCAGGGACATCCACCCATAAAGCAGAGAAAATATTAAGTGTCCTCAGTTATCCTGCAGGCGATGTAAGACGAGATAGATCGCTCATTAGCGTGAGGCCTGATCGAACCCTCGAATTTCGAGTGGGCGAGCCCCCTAGTTATGATAAAGAAACCCCACGGCAAGTATAGGATGTGTATAGACTATCGGAAAGTCAACAGCGTATCAAAGGGCGTTGCTTACCCCCTCCCTTTTCTGGAGGACATCTTAGGTAAGCTTTGAGCGGCCCGATACATATCGAGAATAGATCTCAGTTTAGCCTATTAACAAGTCCACCTAGACGAAAGTAGCAGACCAAATACTGCATTCTCAGTACCGGCTAGGAGACTATTCCAATATAAGCGTATGTCGTTCGGTTTAGCGGGCACCCCAGCAACGTTCCAGAGGCTGATCGACAGCATCATCAGCCCAGATATGCGTCCTCATTGTTTTGGGTACTTGGACAATATCATTTTCGTGCCCGAGACTTTCGAGAAACACCTAAGTTAGCTCAAGAAGGCGCTCGATAAGATATAAGAGGTTGGACTCATGATCAGCGCCGAGAAAAGCGTCTTCTACCGATCAGAAATGGAAGTGGAAGAGAAGACGAAACGAAGTAGAAATATAGTGATCAGAGGAATGAAAGTGGATAGCGAATCAGGAAGAGAAGAAGTGGAAAAGCTGATCGGGGAAATTGGGGCAAAAGTGCGCGAGGAAGAGGTAAATGAAGTGGGAAGGAAGAATGAAGGCAAATCGCGTATGTATATAGTGAAAGTAAGAAGTAAGGAAGAAAAAGTAGATATCTTGAGAAAGAAGAGAGCTTTAAAGAGAAGGAAATAAAGAATAGAGGAGGATATGACGTGGAATGAAAGAAGAAGAAAGTGGATGATGAACCAGAGAGCATGGAGCGAAAGAGTGAAAAGGAACACGGTATGGATAGGGAAATACAGGATGTGAGTAAATGGGAATGTGTGGGTATGAGTCGATGAGAAAGAAAACTTAAGTAAAGTGAGTAGTGAGTAGGGAGGGTCTATGGCGAAGAGGGGAAGAAGCGGAGACCAGTGATAGAAGAGAGGAGGTAATAGAAACAGTACAGGAAGGAGGGGAAGGTGGAGCGACGGGATTTCCAAAAAAGTAGGGAGTAGGCGTAAAGACGAAAGAAAGGAGAAAGGGAGGAAGAAAGAAGTGAGAGTAGCGTTCTGGAACGCATCTGGGCTAATTAATTAAGATGAAGGATTCTGGCAAGAGGTGAAGAAATGGGATGTAGTGATGTTGAGTGAAACCTGGGTAGATGAGAGGGATTGAAGGAGAGTGAAGAGGAAGTTACCCAAGGGGTATACATGGCGGATACAAGAGGCAACGAAAGAGAGGGTAAAGAGAAGAAAGAAAGGGGGTATGGTGTCAGGAGTGAGGAATGAATTGGTGGGAGAAAAAAGAATAGAAATGGAATTTGAAGAAACGGATGGAGTAATGACGAGAATGGTGAAGATATGAAGAAGAAAGTTGAGGACAGTTTGCGTTTACAGGAGAAGGGGAGAAGGAGAAGGTTGCAGTGTAATTAAGATATGGGTGGCGAAAAAAGATGACGAATTGGTGTTGATAGGAGGTGATCTGAATGTATAGGCGGCGGAACAGGGGGGGGGGATATGGGGTAAAGGAAGCGAGACTTTCAGGATAAAGTCGAAACACAAACAGGTGGACCAGAAGGGCAGGACTCTGTTGGAAATTTTGGCAGTAGCAGGATGGTTCATTTGCAATAGGAACTTGGAAGGGGATGAAGAAGGCGAAATTACGATTGCAGGAAAAGGGGAAACAGTAACAGACTTCATTCTGTCCGAGGAAAGGATAAGGAGGCTGTTTAAAAAATGAAAATAGGCAACGGAATAGGTTTAGAACACTTCCCGGTCATTGCAACGTTAAAATTCGGGAATTTAAGAAGAATGGAAAGGAAGAAGGAGAGGGCGACAGGGAAAAAAGCAAAGATGGTCAAATGGGGAGTGGATAAGCTAAGAGAATATACGGAAAGAATGAAAGAAGTGAATGTGCTAATTGAAGATGGGCTAGGCATGGATGAGATGTTGAGTAAGATCAGGGGATAGGTAGAGAAGATAATGGAAGAAATTAGGCTGAGTGAGAAAGAAAGAGGGGGAAAGTGAGCATGGTGGGATATGGAATGGATAGAGTAAAGAGCGTATGAAGTTATCGTTAAAGATTTGGAGAAAAGGCGAGATAGGCAGAATGGAGTATAATAAAATAAAAAGGGAACACGAGAAATTACTAGATGTAACACGACAGGAGGAGAAGGCGAGGCACGTGAAGGAGGTAGAGAAAGCAATAAAGGAAGGAAGAGAATAGGAGATATTTAATAGAGAAAGGAGTGGATGGAAAGGAATCAATTAAGAGATAAGTAGGGATGAATGGACGGTACATTTCAAGAAATTGCTAAGAGGGGTGGATAGCAAGGTGAGGGGGAAGGTAGAAAGATCAAGGAGGGATGCATGGAGGGTGTGAATAAGGTGACACAAGCAATTTAGAATGAGGTGAATGAGGTAAATCAAGCAATTTAGAAGTTAAAAAGGAACAAGGCGAAAGAACAGGATAGGATGGAGAATGAAGCGTTGAAATTTGGCAGAACAAGGGTCAGAGAAGAGATTTGGGAAGGATGTAATAGAGTATGGAGAAGAGAAGGATGGCCGAAGGAGTGGAAAAAAGGTTTAATAGTTCCTTTATTAAAGAAAGGAGGGGGTAGAAAAGTGGAAGATTATAGAGGAATCACTCTCATGACAGTAACGTATAAAATATACGTGGAGGTGCTTAGGAAGAGATTAGAAGAACAGGTAGAAGAGAAAGAAAGTATTCCACGTAATCAAGCAGGATGCAAGAAGGGTATGGGAACAGTGGATAATATTTTCGTTCTGAATTATATAGTCAACAGGAACCTGAGACAGAAAAAAGGAAAACTGGTTGCACTTTTCGTAGATTTTAAGGCAGCTGTCGACTCGGTGAATAGGAAAGTTTTGTGGAAGGCAATGAAAGAAAAGGAGGTGGACGAAGAGCTGATTGATAGGATAAAAGAGGTCTTTACGGAGACGAAGACAAGGATAAAGATCGGGGAACAGAAAAGAGAGGAGTTCTGGACAGGAAGGAGGCTCAGGCAACGGTGCCTGCTAAGCCCGTTGTTGTTTAGCAAATAGTTAGCAGAACTATAAGAATAAATGGAAAATAAAGGAAAAGGGGGTACAGTACTAGGAAATAAGAGAATATACTCGTTAGCGTATGCGGAGATTTGGGCGTGGAAGGAGTACAAAAAGGCGGAAAACATGCAAGAGAGATTTCTGAGATTGGTTATGGGAGTGAGCTGGAGCTGCCCAAGTTATATGTTGAGAGAAGAAGCAGAAAGAGAGAAATTGTTGATAAGGCAGAAGAAAATGGTCTGGAATTTAGAAGAGAAACTTAAGAGTGGTAAGGGTAGAAAAGTTGCACAAGTATGCCTGCAGAAAATTCTAAACAGAGAGAGGAGTGGTAAGGGAGCGTTCAATAATTATGTAAGGAAACAAAAGAATTAATGTTCGATTTTCATCTCTTCCATATTTTCGCAATTTCTATTTTTATCTTCCTCACATTTACTCTTTTGTTTCTTACGTAATTAATGAAAGCTCCCTAACACGGGACATTCAAGATAGGGGGAGGAGAGATGGCAAGTTAGAAGGGAATGGAGAATGTGTGACAAAGGGAGGGAGTGGCAGGCAGTAAAGGGGGAAATGAGCAAGAAGCAGGAAGATAAGAGGTGGGAAAAGATTATGAAGTCAAAATACAATAAATTGTATAGACTGGTCAAGATAGAAGGGGACCCAGAATATTTAGGGAAGCTGAAAAAGGAGTGCAGATGGTCCAGGATGAGACGTGTCAGAATGAGAGAAGGCATGAATCGTTTTTCTTTTTGTATTAGTCTGCGTTTATTCTTTTGTAAAACATAATTTTCTCAGTTGTGAATTGGAGCGACCTCCCCACATTTTAAAATAGAGCGGCTCTTGGCGACTGTAGAATTAAGTGGCTTCTCCGCATCATGAGACAGAGCGGCTTTCCCGCGTCGTAAAATGAAACGGCCCTTGGCCAAATTGAGCGGCTTCTCCGCAGCATAAACTAAAACAACCTTCAGCCAACCTTTAGCGACAGCGGTTTTTGTACTCCGAACGGTTGTGCCGCTAATTCGCACCGTATTGTTTCAAATTGTGGCTCCGCCATTTTTAGACTTAGTACACGCTCTTATAGCGTATTGTTAATGCTAGCAAGTGGCTTCACCGCCAATTATTTTTCATTTAGGTTTTTCACCATTTCCGAATAAAAGCTGTATACTAGACGTGTGCATTTTGTCGGATCGAACATGGTATTTTCGATCCGACGTGCGTTCACTTTCGGATCGGTTTATTCGATTCGATCGACCCACCGATCTAATGTCGAAAAACCGACATTCGATCCGTGCCCCAGTCGGATCGGTTTTTCCGATTCGATCGGCGCGTCGATGGAATGTCGAAAACCGACATTCGATCCGTGCTATGGTCGGATCGGTTTTTTCGATTCGATCGACCCGTCGATCGAATGTCGAAAAA
>JBAGKK010308768.1:0-19918 GCA_037177015.1 Euceroptres primus
TCGATTCCTTGATATATTCTTTATTATTTCCTCAAATTTCAGCATTATATTTGCATTTCTCTCTTAATAAACCCGCTCAATATAAATAAAAGATCGGTCCGTAATTCGTGACATCATTATGTATCAAATATCCGTAAGGGAAAATAAAATAAATATAATAAAATAGCAGTTAGGATAAAATGGTCATCTTGTGTGAATAAAACGATCAGTCGAAGGGGATTTTGCGCCATCTGTCTACTCCCGGTAGAAATATTATCCCAAATGCTACTTCATATTTATATATTTATTTTTATAAGAAATAATTACTTAAGGGCATTTCATACACAAGGACGTCACAAATTACCGACCGTTCCTTATTCATATTCAGCAAGTTTATTATTTGAGAAATGCAAATATAGCGCTGAAATTTTGGGAAATGATAAAGAATATACTGAGACATCGATGTCTGGTGAGTTTCAGTTTTTATTTTGGAAAAATTGTTTCTCAAAATTTAGTGTTGCCCCGTAATTGGCAAGCTTTTTTATTACAAGAATCTAATGCAACCTAGGTGGCACCCTTGAAGCACCCTTTTCTAAAGTTTTTTTCTGCTTTGACAGCATCGCACTCTCACCTCAATTATACTTAGCGATTTTATTCGTTCGTTTTAATTACAAATACGATTTTGCGCATATTTTAATAAGCTTCACTTATGATAACATCGATGTTATCTTCTCTAGTTATTTGCAAATGCACCAAAAATTAGTAATAAACGAAAATAAAGTATGCGCTAATAAAAGTATAAGTAAAGCTTATAAAAGCATTACAAATTGTATTTTGTAATTAAAGCGAACGAATAAAATCGCTTAGTATAATCGAGGTGAGAGTGCGATGCTGTCAAAGCAGAGAGAAACTTTAGAAAAGGACAAGGGCACCATCTAGGTTGCATTAGATTTTTGTAATAAAAATGCTTGCCAATTACGAAAAAACAATAAATTTTAAAAAGAACTTTTTTTCAAAATAAAAACTGAAACTCACCGAACATCGATGCCTCAATATATTCTTTATCATTTCCCAAAATTTCAACGCTATATTTACATTTCCTTAATAATAAACCCGCTGAATGTAAATAAAGGACGGTATAATTTGTGTCGTCATTATGTATCAAATGCCCTTAATGTGAACAATTCATAGTGGTCAAGCTATTTAAAAATAATTTGAAAGTGAACAATATATTAAAACTGTGAACAAATTGGATAATCTTTTTAATTCAGTGTAGTGCTGTATCATAACATCCCAATTCGTACCGACGCGTCGTTATTATTAAAATTTATTATTTTGCTTTACCGTAAACAAACTTCTTTAAGGTTATGTAACCTTTTTCAAGAAAATTATAATTTTTAAATTATTTAATACAAAAAAACTACACGTTATGAAACTATGTGCATGATTTTTTATTGTGACAACAACAATTTGCTTATA
Organism: Euceroptres primus; assembly: GCA_037177015.1. Lineage (NCBI taxonomy): Eukaryota > Metazoa > Arthropoda > Insecta > Hymenoptera > Figitidae > Euceroptres > Euceroptres primus. The sequence continues at coordinate 1,459 of JBAGKK010308768.1, forward strand.
AATAATAATATTTTTATTATACTTAACTTTTATTATACTTAAACTCTTAAGTTCATTATAACCATACACTATTTTAACTCATATTTTACAATAATTTGTGAAATTTATATAATAAAAAAGCTACAATCAAGGGTTTGACAACTCGTGAAGTATGGTGTACACTTGTGCTGAATTATCCTGAAGTATTTTTAAATATCTTGAAGTACGTGAAATATTCTGAAGTACATTGAAATATCCTGAAGTATCCTGAAGTATCTTGAAGTACGTGAAGTATCCTGAAGTATGTGAAGTATGTGAATGATCCTGAAGTACATTGAGATAATTTGAAGTACCTTGAAAAATCTTGAAGTATCTTGAAGTATCTTGAAGTATGTAAAATATCCTGAAGTATATGAAGTATCTTGAAGTATGTGAATTATCCTGAAGTTCATTGAAATATTCTGAAGTACCTTGAAATAACTTGAATTATCTTAAAAAATTCTAAAGTATCCTGAAGTATTTGAAATATTTTGAGGTATATGAAGTATCTTGAATTATGTGAAATATCCTGAAGTACTTTGAAATATCATGAAGTATCTTGAAATATCCTGAAGTATCTTGAAATATCCCGAAATATCTTGAAGTATGTGAATTATCCTGAAGTACCTTGAAATATCCTGAAGTATCTTAAAATATCATGTAGTATCTTGAAATATTCTGAAATATCTTGAAGTACGTGAAATATCGTGAAGTATGTGAAGCATCTTGAAGTATGTGAATTATCCTGAAGTACATTGAAATATTCTGAAGTACCTTGAAATATCATGAAGTATCTTGTAATATCATGAAGTATCTTAAAATATCCTGAAGTATCTTGAAGTACGTGAAATATCCTGAAGTATGTGAAGTATATTGAAGTATGTGAATTATCCTGAAGTACATTGAAATATTCTAAAGTATCTTGAAATATCATAAAGTATCTTGAAATATCCTGAAATATCTTGAAGTATGTGAAATATCCTGAAGTATGTGAAGTATCTTGAAGTATGTGAAGTATCCTGAAGTGCATTGAAATATTCCGAAGTACCTTCAAATATCTTGAATTATCTTGAAATATTCTGAAGCATACTGAAATATTTGAAATATTGTGAGATATGTGAAGTATCTTGAATTATGTGAAATATCCTGAAGTACCTTGAAATATCCTGAAGTATCTTAAAATATCATGAAGTATCTTGAAATATCCTGAAATATCTTGAAGTACGTGAAATATCCTGAAGTATGTGAAGTATCTTGAAGTATGTGAATTATCCTGAAGTGCTTTGAAATATTCTGAAGTACCTTGAAATATCTTGAATTATCTTGAAATGTTCTGAAGTATCCTGAAGTATTGGAAATATTTTGAGGTATGAGAAGTATCTTGAATTATGTGAAATATCCTGAAGTACCTTGAAATATCATGAAGTATCGTGAAATATCCTGAAGTATCTTGAGATATCATGAAGTATCTTGAAACATCCTGAAATATCTTGAAATATGTGAAATAGCCTAAAGTATATGAAGTATCATGAAGTATGTGAATTATCCTGAAGTGCATTGAAATATTCCGAAGTACCTTCAAATATCTTGAATTATCTTGAAATATTCTGAAGTATACTGAAGTATTTGAAATATTGTGAGATATGTGAAGTATCTTGAATTATGTGAAATATCCTGAAGTACCTTGAAATATCCTGAAGTATCTTAAAATATCATGAAGTATCTTGAAATATCCTGAAATATCTTGAAGTACGTGAATTATCCTGAAGTACATTGAAATATTCTGAAGTATCTTGAAATATCTTGAAATATCCTGAAGTATCTTGAAATATTTTGAAGTATGTGAAATATCTTGAAGTATTAGAATTAGTATTGAAATATTTTGAATTATCTTGAAGGATATGAAATATCCTAAAGTACCTTGAAATATCATGTAGTATCTTGTAATATCATGAAGTATCTTGAAATATCCTATAGTATCTTGAAGTACGTGAATTATCCTGAAGTATGTGAGGTATCTTGAAGTATGTGATGTATTCTGAAGTACATTGAAATATTCTGATGTATCTTGAAATATCATGAAGTATCTTGAAATATCCTGAAAGATCTTGAAGTATGTGAAATATCCTGAAGTATATGAAGTATCTTGAAGTATTTGAATTATCCTGAAGTACATTGAAATATTCTGAAGTATCCTGAAGTGTTTGAAATATTTTGAGGTATGTGAAGTATCTTGAATTATGTGAAATATCATGAAGTACCTTGAAATATCATGAAGTATCTTGAAATATCATGAAGTATCTTGAAATATCCTGAAATATTTTGAAGTACGTGAAATATCCTGAAGTATGTGAAGTATCTTCAAGTATGTGAATTATCCTGAAGAACACTGAAATATGCTGAAGTACTTTGAAATATCTTGAATTATCTTGAAATATTCTGAAGTATCCTGAAGTATTTGAAATATTTTGAGGTATGTGAAGTATCTTGAATTATGTGAAATATCCTGAAGTACCTTGAAATATCCTGAAGTATCTTAAAATATCATGAAGTATCTTGAAATATCCTGAAATATCTTGAAATATCCTAAAATATCTTGAAGTACGTGAAATATCCTGAAGTATGTGAAGTATCTTCAAGTATGTGAATTATCCTGAAGAACACTGAAATATGCTGAAGTACTTTGAAATATCTTGAATTATCTTGAATTATTCTGAAGTATCCTGAAGTATTTGAAATATTTTGAGATATGTGAAGTATCTTAAATTATATGAAATATCCTGAAGTATCTTGAAATATCCTGAAGTATCTTGAAATATCATGAAGTATCTTGAAATATCCTGAAATATCTTGAAGTACGTGAAATATCCTGAAGTATTTGAAGTATCTTGAAGTATGTGAATTATCCTGAAGAACATTGAAATATTCTGAAGTACTTTGAAATGTCTTGAATTATCTTGAAATATTCTGAAGTATCCTGAAGTATTTGAAATATCTTGAAGTATCTGAAATATCCTGAATTATCTTGAATTATCTGGAAGTCAGAAGTAGATGTTACACTTTTCAGTCGAGTTGTCAACCCCTCGGTTACAATGATGAACAAAATATTATAATGTGACATTTAATAACCTTAGTACTGAAATTAACAGAAAAATAAGCATGCTTAAGCCAATTTTTTGAGACTGACCATTTTATCCGAGCGTGTTGATAAAACGGTCAAAATGCAGACCTTTCCTTTTTGCATTTTTTAGTTTATTCAAATGTATTGAACCCCACTTTTAATCTTTGGACATTGTAGAAAAAATTTCAAAGTACCATTTATGAGACACGTTTTTTAGAAATTATTTAATTCCTGAAAATATCAAACTATTTAAGGCTAAGGTGTCCATTTTAGACACAATTCCCCTATCATGAGTGTTACGGTCGTTTTTAAATTTTGTACGCACACAATTTTTTTTTAAATTATGATTTCTTTCATAAGAAAATGCGCACTATGGTTTAGATTGGTCCTTACCCTCTATTATTACCTAAATTCTGAGTTTCAATAAGTTTTTATCGCGTGTGAGCTGGCTTATTTACAAAAAGTTTGTAAATATAAGCGTTACGGTCGAAATATCAAAATTCGAGGGACGTACTTTTGAAACCTGTGACTTGGTTCGTATGGAACAAAATGCAGATTTTCGTAAATAAACATGATTCTGCTTTAATTAACTTGAAATGGATATTTTGTTTTATAGCCTTATTTTATTTCGTCATAGAGTTTAAGCATAAAAAGCATATGAAAATGTGGATCGGGACAAGCTGACTTCATTAAAAATCGAACATTCAAACTTCAATTACTTTTGATATAAGGACTAAATCTGTTTAAGACCGTTTGTGCAGTATAGTTTATACTATAATACATAGCCTAGACCAAAAATTAATTCGATATTTATCAAAATTGCCTAGATATCTTTAAGGGACACAATAGTGAAAGGTTCCTGAGATATGCCCATAATTGTATGTTTTACAGAAAAGAATGTTTGGAACAAAACTGATAACTGCGCTGACGTAAATGTAAAATTTAATTTATGAATAATATTAAGGAGGTCTTCTAGGTCCAAAATATGTTTTTCATGTTATCATGTCTTCTAGGTCAAAAATATGTTATTCGTGTTATCATGTAATTCGAAATTCTTCATCGATTCAAGTATTCTCGTTTTTAACTTTAACCATAACCTCGGACTCTCCAGGGTCGTGTCGTCCATGAGTTTGACTCGTTTCTTTTATGAAAATAATTTGCATAGCAGGAGGCAGTACATAGGCGACTCGAAGGAGTATGCAGAAGAGTAAAATGTCAGACTGAAAATTTGCATTTCCTAAATGCCACTGCGCGAAACCCGCTCGCTGTCATGGAGCGTTATCTTTCGCCTCAACCCAACTCAATGGCGTAATATCGTCTCATTTATGCCGGTTGTACGCACCTGAACATGAACTTTTGATTCATTACACCGACTTATTCGGATATTGCTTTCTGCAAAATATTTTATTAAATTATGCAAATCTTGTTTGTGCATAAAGATTTTTAAATAAGAATGTCATCCCTTACAATTCGAAATATCGAATGAAATATTGTTAGCCCTTACAATTCTATAAAATCAACCCAAAGAAAACTAAGAATAAAATTTGTTGCACGTAATTTTTTAGATGGATATATTTTTATTCGAACAACTTCACATCTTTCAAAATACATGTGTTGTCATGGAAAAAAAATTAAATCGATATTTGGGTAAAATTTATCTTGTGAAGTTAATTTTTGTTCTAGGTAATTTTTACCCGGAATCAAGGTAAACTTTATCCTTCGTTTTTTCTGTAAAATCTATTTTTCGTATTTTACATCTTTTCTTAAAAAGATTAAATGATGTATTGAGAAAATGAATGAACATCACTAGAAAATCATGCAGTCTGTACATTTAAAGATGACTTGTCATTTCTAAAAGATGTTTTAAATGAATAATACCCACGTGATTTAACATTCCTGACACGTCTTCAATCGGACAAGATTTTTCTGAAAAATTTTCTAAGTGCTGATAATAATAATAATTCATGAAGAACCTTTATGTAAAAATTTGCAGTTGGAGACTTTTAATAGTGACGATAAAGTATAGGGAACTATATATTTGAGTATAGCTAACATTATTGCAACTGGAAACATTGATTGTTGCCGTTTACATAATTGCTGCAATAATTATCGCCATTAAATACTAGACGTTATTGCTGATATTTTTCTCATTCGCCCGCTGGGCTCAAGAAAATCTATGGCTCTGACAAGATTGACCTTAGCTCATTGGCTGAGAGCAATGCATTGGCATCTCGATTAAAAATACGAAAACTTACAGGTGTACGTGTACATTCATTATGGCATAAATTGTAAATTGTTTGCTAGAAATACTTACTCCGAATAATTTGTCATTTTAGTTAGATAAAGATTTCTAATGTTTTTTTTTATGCTTTACTGAGTGACTATTAGATTATTGCATACTCTTTTTTATGCAGCTTATAAAAAGGTTTATAAATTTTACAAATCTAATAAATACAAATTTTATAACTATAATAAATTCTGCAACAAAATTTTAGGTTCAACAGTTTTTTACTGAACATATAGATTTATTATGCTAATAACGTCACAAGAGAAGGTTAACGATCTTTTAAAACTGGGTTGCTCACTTTCGTGTGTCGACATACAAGCTTCGTTTATTATTGGATGATGGATAAAAAAAAATGATAGGACATAAAATAATTCTAATACGTGAGAGAATTACGACTTATTGCAATAGCATGATTTATGGAGTGCATTTCATTGTTGATCTTGTTCCTGTTGTACTTAAGCCAATTAAAGATTATTTACGTGGTTAATTAGTGAATTTTCTAAAACGAATAATTGAGTTTTGTAAGTTATGCATAACGATAGTGAAAACATAGACCGTAGAAAAGTTGGAGGAAGCAACAAAGTTTCTCCTCTCTAGTGAATATTGAGAAACTCGCTGTAATTCGATACAGTATCATCTGAGTTGAAACTCTGGTCGTAATTTAATATCGGATTTGCGATATGTACTAATGTCATGTGCAATATTACATTGCACGAACAAACTTTTAATGTACTAAGAAGAATATTAGTCATTCGAGTGATTTCTTGAGATCCAAATTTTTCTACTTTTTTGATGGAATCTCGATTCAAATTTTCTTATTATAATTTTCCTATTATAATATTTATGTTGTGATTCATTCAGCTTTCACACTGATAATGTAATTTATGTTAATTATAGTCGAATATTTTTGGTTAATAGTTCAATCAATTCGATTACTTTCTTTATGAAAGAAAAAATAATCGAATTAATTGAACTACTTTATCGTTTAGTTTTAAAGTCTTTTTTAGATTATAAAGAAAAAGGAAAGTTGAAAATTACGCGAAATCTAGCGGGCTTTCAGACGCGGAATTTTCTCGATGACCAATCCGATACTTGCAGATCATTACTTGGCAACAGATCGTCTCGCTACTTTCCATTTAATCGCAATGCATGTTTATGCCAGTACAGAAGGCAAGATGTTGTTACACGTGCAAATGCATTTATTCCCATACCTTTTATCATCGTATGTGTTCATTATCGTCTAAAGCTATCTTCTCTGCACTTTACATCTATACAAATTTTCATTCAGGAAATTATTGGAACAAAAAGTTAATGGTAATACCTCATTTCTAAGCGATTATGCAGATACACTGCGAATTTTAAGAAATTGTAATTCATTGAGAATACTTTCAAATTAACACAAATGAAAGTAATAAAAGTGAAGTGCAATTAAAAATTTGCGAAAACTCTGGTACTAATTACTTGTAATTTTTTTATTAAATGCTCATTATTTCAGTTATGGAATACTGCTTCTCTATATAAGTGTAATGGAATTAATTTCGATGCAAGACATTTTTAAAAATCGATTAAACCGGTGGATGCTTTTCTCGCCGCCACGGTGCTTTTTATGGACGGGGCTAACGAGGTCCCCGCTGTCATTTAAGATTTATAATTTACATAATCGGACGGACAACGGCATTCCACGAGGACGGAACACGTGAGGAAAGAAAATGAGCTGTAGTCGAGAAAGAAGAATTGAAAGGGAGAGACAGCGACTGGAAAGAAATTAATTGTGCATTCGAGCGACTTTGTGACCATAATGCGATGATATTTTAAGACATGAGACCGGAATGAATTTATCGGCAGGATTTCTGTCCCATGTTTACTTAATTTATACAGACTTCTATAAAAAGGACAATTTTTCCTCACTGCATTTATTCCATTTCGGATGATTTGACTGTAAATTTATGAATGACCTACTTTTCAAAGTTGATTCTATCAAAGTTCTATATGGCTTATTTTCAAATTGAAGGAAAACTTGAACTATGAGAGTGGGCATAATTATTATTGATAATTTACGGTATTATAGGCACGAAAAAACAGGTCTCGGGAAAACATAATTAATTATACTTTTAAGAACTGCAATATTATAATTGATGGTATTGTTTAAATCAGAAAAGATGATTTTTTATGAAAAAAATTTGTAACATACAAAAGTTATTTATTTGAGAAAATGTTCTTTTACTGAACTTTTTTTTATCGCTTCTTATCAAATTTTTTTAAATAATAAGATTTTAATGAATAATAGCTTATTTTCTTTAGAAAATGATTCTCTATAACTTGATTTCGGCCAATTTTAAAAAATAAATTTTTTAATGGGCTGAAATTATTAAAAAATAACTTTCCAAACACAAAATTTTATAAACAAGTAACTATATTTGATACTAATTTATTCATGTTTAAAAATTGGATCAGGTTAAGTTGCAGAGAATCTTTTTCCCAAGAAAATAAGCTATTATTCATTAAAATTGTATCATTTTTAAAAATTTGGTAAGAAGCGATAAAAAAAATTCAATCGAAAATAAAATTTTTTAAATAAATAACTTTTTATACATATATCAAATTTTTTATGCTAAATAATCTTTTCTCTTTTAAACAATACCATCAATAATAATATTAAAATTCTTAAAAGTATAATTAATTCTGCTTTTCCGAGACTTGTTTTTTCGTGCCCATAATACCTTAATAGTAAATAACAGAAAATGAGAAAAGAGAATAAAAAGTTTATTGTTCGAATCTGAGAGATGGATTTCAGATGAAAATAATTTTTTGAAAGGAACAGAGGGATTGTAGGACACCGTACAGTATTACGGATATACTTCCGGTACAGTCAATCTCAAAATTAATGAAATAAAATCAAAATTATTATTGTCGAATATTGAAAAAGAAACTTAAGGTTAGTTTTGAAAAAAAAAGTTTAGGTCATAATGGTTTACTTCAAAAAAGTTATTTGGATATCTGTGTTTTTTCCTTCGTCTTAGACAAAAGTCGCAATTTTAATTCAATTTCAATTCTCAACAGCTCAGTTTGTTCCTTAAAAGATCCTTTACAGCTTTTACTGTAAAATTTTACTTAGTACGATTTTATTAAAATTATTTTATTGAGAAATAATTATGATCTTGCAAATTAAGCAATATTTCAAATTACTAATTTGAATAAAAACGTACCAAATAGAATTGTAAAGGATCTTTTAAGGAACAAAATAAGCCGTTTAGAAATAAAATAGAATAAAAATGACGGCTTTTATCTGAGACGAAGGAAAAAACACAAATCTTGAAACATACTTTTTAAAATAAACAATTATAACTCAATATATTTTTTTATGTAAAACGCTTCAGTTTTTCTTCTAAAAATTCATTGGAATTAACAGAAGGTTCTTTCTTGTTGATTTTATAATTCAAGATAAAGATTGATTAATTTTGAGTTTGACTGTATGGGGAGAACATCCTTAATAGGGGGCATTATTTCTCAAATGTTTCAACCCGAAAATTTAATATTTCAGATCGGGCTCAAACTTAGACTTTTTAATATTTCACCCCCTCTAACTCAGTTACTTTTCGACAAAACAGGAAAATATTTTTTGGTAAAATTACTATCCAGTAGGACAACAGTCCTATTATTATATATATATAAAACCAAAAACTTTAATATTTCACCCCCTCTAACTCAGTTACTTTTCGACAAAACAGGAAAATATTTTTTCCAGTAGGACAACAGTCCTACTGGATAGTAATTTTACCAAAAAATATTTTCCTGTTTTGTTGAAAAGTAACTGAGTTAGAGGGGATGAAATATTAAAGTTTTTGGTAGAGACTCTCTGCTGCAAGAATATTTGTCCTTTTCATGAATAATTTTAAAAAATTTAGCCTGGGCGTTTTTGATAGATTTTTTCATGATCTTTTTATTGATTATTAGTATTTTTTGAAAGTTTCAAAACTTAACCTAGATTTATCAAAGTCAAGAATAAAATCGACTGTTTTTGCAAATGTGCACTTTTGATTTGTTTGAATTTTAGAATTTTTCGAAAATTGGAAAAAATGAAAATTTTGTTAATTTGGTTAATTGCACATTTTTAATGTGCAATTCACATGTAATATGCATAATATAATAAATAAAACCGTTTTTTGCATATTCAAAACCAAATCGCAATTAACCAAATTCAAAAAGTTAATTTTTTTCAATTTTAAAAAAATTCTAAAATCAAATATTATTCCCTGAAATGTTGAGAAATAATAGTTACCAATACAGTCTACTTACCAGAAATATCCCATTTGGTATTTTTTTGACAAAAAAGTTATTTTATATTTTTGCTTTAAAACCTTGCCATTTTGACAATTTTTGAGATTTAAAAGTTTTCTTTGTTTCAGTTTATCAAGTTTTTTAAACTCCTTCGAAGCCGATGAGAGAAAAAAAGAAATAATAAAAACTGTTACACCTATGAATTTAGATTTTTTGAAAAAATAAAATTCGACATTTTCTTCAAACGAAGAAAGAATAAAAACTGAGGTGTGGCATTCCGAAAGGGCACAAAAGCCAATTTAAAAAAATGATATGATTGGCTCCAAATCTATTTTGCATTTGCATCTTTGAATTGAAAATTAGTTATACATCACCGTCTAAACTAGAGAAACAAGCGTCTCGAGCGAACCCCCCCCCCCATTTATTTAAAACTGAATGACTTTTTTTAATCAAACGTTTTACGCCTCATTCACTGTAGTATCTCGGGAGCAAGTTTTTATGTTTTTCTAAATTGAAAATTACATTTTTAATCAACATCCAAAGTTGAAAGAACGTGCATTTTTGAATCACTGTCCAAAATTGAGAAAACGTGCGCCTCGAGCGAAAAAATATATATTCTCCCCCCATTTTTCTCGGAACTTAATGACATTTTCTAATCACCCTATTAGCGATTCAATTTAGCACTGATATATCTCGGGAGTTAGTTTTCATTTTTTTTCTAAATTGAAAATTCGATTTTTGAGAACGTTTTATGTCTGTCCTGAAAAATTTTAAAAATGGCGCTTATGCCCTTCTGAAGGAACGATACCCTTCAACTGGTAAAGCTATTTCGATTTTCAGGTGTGTTGGGTGATAATATAGTCTGCCTACCGTAAATTTTGAAACTGGATTATACTAATATTTCAAGAAACAAACAATTCTATTTTTCTTATGGTTCTCGCATTTATTGTATTCCAGAAAACACAGATTCTTTCTGTTAAAATACAAAAACAATCCAGTTTCAAAATGTATGGTAAGTAGACTATATTACCACCCAACGCACCTGTAAGTTCCAACACAGAACAAAGGTAGCTATTTGAAAAAATTTCGTGTTTTATTTTTACAAAAATCGAAATAGCATTAACAGTTATTATTCTTTTGTTTCTCTCATCGGTTTCGAAGAAGTGTAAAAACTTAATAAACTGAAAGTATCATAATTTATTGTGTGAAAGCAAAAACTTAATTTTAAGCATTGGAAAAAAAATTTTACCTTTTTTTTTTATTCGTGCTTTTCATCTTAATGAAATTTTTCTGAGGAATGGTTTTACATTATAATCAAAATTTGAAGGTTAATGAACAATATGTATATGGCAAAAAGTGTTAATTTTTATTATTTATAAATATTTCAGTACTTTTTATTTGGCATTTCATTTTCCAACAGTAGATAACCAACAGTAGATATCATGATACATCGCTGGCACAATTGGTAGCCCTGCGATGATCTAGAGCTGTATTCGTTGAATGATGCTAAACACGAAATGTCACATTTGTTTAGAGGTTTAACGTGGTTAAGTTTTTGAACATTTCAGAAGTATTTATGTTTTTTAAATAATTCTATCCACCCGGAAATATATTATTGGCAAATTGGTAAATAAGAATAATTATTAACAGTAAGCAGTAGGGCGGAGTGAAAATGATCAAACTAGTGGAATCTTTTGAGCTGAGCGAAAAAAATTTGTGGGTTGGCATCCGCAAAAAGTAAAAAAAAAAATTTGAAATCGGATATCTTCTGTTCTCTTTTTTGATTTGAAAATTCAAATTTTTAAAAATTCCAAAAAATTTCCCATAGCTTCGAAAATTATGGCGAATTTTTTCTATGTACCGTTTTTCCTAGTGAATAAGAATAAGAAATAAAAAATTTAAAAAAAATTTGTGCTCAATTTAGAATTTTTTGAAAATGGCCAAAAAACATGTTTTTTTGAATTGAGCTATGCACACATTTTGAAAAAAGTTGAAAATGTCGAACCTGAAATTTCTTCAGCTTAAATCAAAGAAACATGCTTTTATTTTGTTTTTTCGAAAAAAAAAATTTTTAGTGAAGTTTCAAGCGTTCAAAAATTGTCGATTTTACGTTTTTTTGAACGATTTTGACGACTGGCTAAGGCAAAAAATGGTGCTATTACGGCAAAACGATATTTTCGAGGGAATAACTTATTGTTGCGGCAATTTCCGTAACAATAAGTTTTTATCACGGAAAACTTTCCGTGGCAATAGACTATTGTTACGGAAATTTCCGTAACAATAAGTTATTCTTACGAAAATATCGTTTTACCGTAATAGCATCATCATTTTTTGCGCATAGCCAGTCGTCAAAATCGCTTAAAAAAACGTAAAATCGACAATTTTTGAACGCTTGAAACATCACTAAAAAATTTTTTTCGAAAAAACAAAATAAGAGCATGTTTCTTTGATTTAAGCTGAAGAAATTTCAGGTTCGACATTTTCAACTTTTTTTTTTAAATGTGTGCATAGGACTTAATCCAAAAAAACATGTGTCTTTAGCCATTTTCAAATAATTCTAAATTGAGCAAAAAATTTTTTTAATTTTTAATTTTTAATGTTATTCACTATAAAAAACTGTACATAAAAAAATTTTCCATAATTTCGAAGCTATAGGGAAATTTTTTGGAATTTTCAAAAATTTTAATTTTTAAATGAAAAAAGAGAACAGAAGATATTAACCGATTTCAAAATTTTTTTTCACCTAATTTGATCATTTTCACTTCGTCCTAGTAAGCAGGTATATCGCAAAATTATATTATTGTGTTTATAAAGGTATCTATAAATTACTATTATTATTGTACAAATTGAATACACGTTTTGCAAGAACTTTAATTTTGTTGATTTTTAGTAGATCCATTGGTAAATTGATGTAGAAAACACGTCCAATCAAAAATATGAAATTACTATTGATTGAAAAATGATGAAAACATTGTTTAAAGTTATTAAAAATAAGCAACTGAAAATAAAATTCATTAACAATTTTTTGTAACATTTAAAGAATTATGAATAGGTTAATTCATATTTTGTACTAAATTGTGAGAATAAATTGGTTTTGAAGAAAATTAATTTAAGTTTTTTTATTTGTTGTAAGCAATTTCTGTAAAAAACTTTACAATTATTTTAAATGAAGATAAAACTATAGAATCACGGCTAATACTTTTTCCTTTAAATTTGTATATTAATTATTTTATTAAATACTATAAATTTAATTATAATTTTTAATTATCACTTTTATTTTTTCTTTATTAATATAAAAATAACTCCTAAGGAAAAACTTGTTTTCAAGTTTCATGTTTATTTGTTTGAAATAGCTCCTAAATAATTTTCTGAAAAAACTATTTAATAGTTCTAACCTAGTGAATAGAAAAATCTATTTACTAGGTTTCAAAAAGTTCGCGCTTTTTCGCTATCATATGCTAGGTTGAGTTATGAACTTCCTTGAATCCCGTGCCAACCTCACGAAATTTGAGAGATGAGAAAGTGTTAAAATTTTAGTTGCTGTGATTTTTCGTAAAATAAAGATAGTTTCAACTATCTTTTAATCAGAAAAATAATTTTAAGTGAAAGTATACATATTATAAATTGTTATTATCGATATCTAATTATTCTATCGTGTCCAGGTGTAAAACCACCAATGGTTATCTACTGATGGATGGACGTGTCAAAATCGAACCATTGGCAGCGTCTAATCAAAATGTTTAATGCAGTTAAGTAATTCATTTAATGATAATCTTTTCTATGTCAATAGTTATTTGAAAATACAGGCTTTATTTAAATACAGAAGTCTTTCTGTTTTGTTGGAAACTGACGCACTGAAGCGCTATGGATTTTTTTCCTATCTACTGTTGGGTAGTTTCCCCTACTTTATCTCAGTGTTATTCAAAAAAAATATATTAAATGCCTAATGAAAATGTGTAAAACTGTCGGGATTTGAATTTCACAACTTTTTGGCAACGACCCACTTTCGGGTTGGGACATTTGAGAAATAAAGACCCATATATGGGATATTTTCATATTAAAATAATTTTATCGATTACAGTTTTTCAACAGTAGATTACATCAAATGCATGTATTTGACTGTTTTAGAAGCAACATGCTTTTATAAGTTGGGGAGTTATAATCTTATAACGTGAGTATATATTTTCTCATTTCGACTATAGTTTGCTGTTTCTTGTATTCAATAAAATGAATGGTTTCTAGAATTTACATCCACTGTATATAAGAGCATATGTAAATTGTAGAAAACATCGTGGATTTTATTATTGAAATCAGTATCGGCGACACGAGAGCAAGTCTCCAGCGTTATGTCGGCAACAGTGATGTAATCGATCGCAAACTCGGTCATTGGACCCAATGACCACCTGTAGAAAACTCTAAGTGTCCAGCCACTCCCTAGTGTCCTATACTATTCTCGAATCTACAGTCCTGTCAGGTCCTTGCGCCCTACATACACGTAGGTCTTTCTATTAAGTCTCAATTGATCTTCTTGTCGTTCGAAGAGATCGTGTTACTTTAACGAAGTCGCAAGACAATAGAAAAACAACGTTAGGATAATTACACCTCCTCTTACTTTCATCAGATGAGAAAACTTATTAGAAAATAATTAAGTCATTTACTAATTATTTCTTTTAAGAGCATGCACTAAGGTGACCATGTGATCTTTTATTTTGCTTATAACTCTTTAAAAAGAAGGAAATAAAGAAATTTGCGACTGTGCTTTGGTTTATAACTAAAAACATTTTTATTGTCCGAGAAAAATACACGAATTATCTACAATATGAATTATCTACATTCGACTATCAGTCGACAATCCACTATCAGTCGAAGTTAAGTAACTTTAAGAATATGTAATTATGAATGGGAATAGACCTTCACAACTATGGCACGCCTGGTTAAACGATTAACTTTTGTATTCACAGTCACGTTAATGATTGTGACGTTCATTCTGTTACCAAAATCATAAGTTTCGCATCTCTTGATTTTTAAATAGTCTTCAGGAATGATGAAATTTTTTTACGTTTTAGCTCATATCGGTTTAGTTTTTTCCAGTTTTACTGTTTTTTATTTAAAATATTGTACTTCTTAACGTTTTACTTAAAGTTTGATGTTTCGATGTGAAAGCACACTAAATCGATGGGTATCAATTTTATCCAAAACTGGATCAATTTGATGCGAAGTGGCATCAAAATTTTGCAAGTTGTCGTTTGTTTGCAACATTTTGATACCTTTAGGTTTTCTGTAAGCGTAATTAAGAAGGTAAGACCAATAATAGCGAGTAGTTTGGTGCTAATTAAGTGGTTTCGTTATAATTAGCTGATAACACCCAAGAGGCATGCCCGTCACGTACATAATTACTATTGCAAAGTCATATACCTATTCGTCCCCAAAGGTATTTAAGTCTAAATAGAGTATAATTGAAGCGATGTAGAAACAAATTTTTTTCGTAGTATGTCTCAAAAGTCAATAATTTCGTAATAATTTTGGTTATTCAATACCGTCAAACGGGGCAACTTCGGACATTTGGGGTAATTTCGGACAGTCCTAGATTCATTGCTTAAATTACTGAGAGTGGTTTTAATTAAAATCTGGAACCAGTTAAGGCTTAAACTGATTCCATATTCTAGTTGGAATCGTTTTGAGTAATTTAAAGTATCAATTATTTCTTATTTTTTTCATTTCTTATTTCATATTTTGTTTTGTCCACAGAAAATCCCAACGTATCGGTTTAATCGGCAGCAAAATGAGAAATTAAAAAACAAAAGACTGTGACAGTAGAATAAATGATCCACTTCAGATCAAAATAATAGCGCTGCAAATTAAAATAATATCCCGCGATTTGCTGTGTCCAAAATTTATTTTTGGTGTTTTATGAATCGCATCATGAACAGCATCAAAAACTCTACTATTCTCCTTATTTACACACTATTTATGTTTGTTAAATTGCACACGACATTTATAAAATTATTAGAATTATTAGAATTATTTATTACACTGTTATAAATTTCTATGGCAATTTTCAGAGACGTGAGACTGAAGCTTTATGCAATTACTGTTTCTGAAATTTCAGTTACAGTTTGGCAAATTTCAGTTACAATTTGCTAAGCTTAAGAAAAATTTAGGAAAATTCAGTTACATATCTGAAAATTTAGTGATATTTTGGTGATTTTGCGATACTTGTAACTGAAAATTGTGAAACCTTTAACTGAAAATTCTGAAACTTGTAACTTAAAATTGCGAAACTGTAACAGAAAAAATTTTATGTTCAGGTAACTGAAAATTTATACAGTTACATGTAACTAAAAATTTAGTTACAATTTTAGATAAATTTAGATAAATTTAGTTACAAATTTTAGATAAATTTAGGAAAATTCAGTTACCGTAACTGAAATTGAAGTCAAATTCATGAAAATTCAGTTACAGTATGGTAAATTTGAATTACAATTTGGTAATTTTTAGATACGTTTTCTGAAAAGTATCTTAAGTTTTATAAAAATTTCTGTTACTTTCGTAACCTAAAAGTTCCGGAAATTTACGAGCATTTCTAACAATGTGGAATATAGATCATCAAAACCTTTTCTTCAACTTTTTTGATAGGTTCTCGGTTTATAATTTAATCAATAGGTATTTTTTATTATCCTTCTATCGTCATTAAATAATCAAGTTTCTTCAATTCTTTCCATTTTCAGTGACCCGAATTGAAGCTTTAAATATATAATTAGGCATATTCATTATTGTCATACATTTACGTTAATTGTAAATGAGAGTGATCATGGACTCCGTAATTGCATTACTTTTCAAGTAGTGTGAGTGGGATTTGAGCATGAATTTCATAAATCAGTATCCAGCCTTTTACACGGCAATTAAGCTGTGTCAGTTTGTAAAGTGAGGACCGGTGAATCGAAAACAGATGCAAAAAGAAGCAGTAAAAATTAATACTGAGAGTTTGACGAAAGGAATAAGAAGACATAATCATGATTGACGAGTGCTGACTTATTATTACGAGGACACTCTTAAAATCTCATAAACTTGCGGGCAAATTTAAATTTAAAAGCCTTTCACATTATTCAAGCTAACCTTAATTTAAGAGATCTCTTAATTTTCTGCTCAAGCAAAGATGCAATTACGAGGTCTCTTCGAAAATGTCAATGGAAAGTAGAAGTTTTAACTAATCACTAAAATTGTATTACTTATTTACTATATTTATCATATTTACTCTATTTACTATATATGACTTAAATTGAGCAATTGAAAAGATTATGGAAAAAGAGAGCGAATTTGTAAGAGAGCTTAGAATGGAATGAGATACCAGATTCTACGATCCAGAGCACGATCGCATCGGCGCTTTGAAATCCTAGCGAACACAGACATCGATACGATTGGATCGAAAATAGCGATCAAGATTCCAACGAATCTTGCTGTTTTTCTCAAGACTTTCAGTCATCGGCTAGAATTTCTCCACTTGCTAGAAATTTCCTCTCAGCAGTTCTATTACTACCATATTGGCAGTTAATTGATTAAGACGATTAAGACAACCTTGTCACGATCGCTGTTCACAGTCTTTTCATTCCAATACTGATTCTAATTAGGTTTTTAATCATTTTGAATTTTTAAATTCTTACCGTATTTGAAAATAGAAATTTTTAAGTTGAATTATATCCCTTTCAATTTTCTCTTTATTTTTCCCGACATCAGCTTTCAAATGGTTTACAGAAGAGCCACAATATCAGTTAACCGGAAACACCCTTAGGCAATTCTATATTTTACTTTATTTATTCATTTTTTTAAATTACTTTATTGATTTAAAATGCAATTGCATCGAGCGTTGGTTATATTGAAATTACCTAGAACTAATGTAATGTAATAATGTTCTAGTACCTAGAACATTATTCAATCATTTGTACTCACTTTAATTGAGCGCTGAAAGGGTTTCGTAGGTCTTAAGTAAACGATTCTTATCTTTTTCTCTCTTGGATATCTCTGAAAGTAATAAATGACTTTTCCAGCTTCCTTCCTTCTCTCTCACTCTTTCTCCTTCACTGGAGCTCTCCCATCTCCTTTTTACTCTGCACTGGATCCAAGAACCTTGCATCAGGATAACCCGCTGTGTCTCGCGATCGTCTGTCGAAACCTAGTGACTGGGAATCTAATAGCGGGAAACTCGGGCAGTCTTAAGAAATGAGAGATAAGGTTAATTATCGTTTGTATATAGATCTTGAGCCAGCCTCTTCGTAAATTACTTCAGAGTGTTTCCATTCTCGAACACCTCACAGATTCCTATTTAATTATGGATACAGAACTTTTTTTGAAACAGGAGCAGTTTATGAGCAGACTTTATGAGAGAACTTTGAAAGGAGACATAAAATATTCATAGATATTTTAGCAGATAAACGAAATTTGAGTTTTTTTAATCTGCTTTTGCAACATAAATTTTTTGGAGTTACCAATTTATACACGGAAAAAATTTGTCCTGTAAAAAGTGTAGAAATAGTCCTGGAATCTTGGACGGGTACCAAACTCTTATGAATCTTAAATCACTTTTAATAAAAGATTTCAAACTTTTCAATACTAAATGCAAACGAGTCTTGTAATTCTGGGTAACAGTCTGGGGAAAAAGAGTCTGGCATTTAGTAAAAAAAGTTTGAGTAAGAAACCAAACTTAGACCACGACAAATTGCAGGAAAGTTACGGCTAATTTGAATTCGGTTCGAAAGAAT
>JBAGKK010308875.1:0-19914 GCA_037177015.1 Euceroptres primus
TAGTAAGCCTTACTAAGTGAATTAGTAGTTTTCTACTATGAATTAGTAGTTTTCTACCATTAATTAGTAGAAATGCTCACTAAAGCAATTGGTAAACGATTCGATATTATTTCATTAGTAGAAAACTACTAATTCAGATTTAGAGAGATATGATATACACAATAAAGATAAACTTTTGATAGTGTCCACTAATTTTAGCTTCGTTATTGATGGTGAAAAGATAAGGAACTTGCTGACCGTAACAAAGTATTTTATACAGTCAATTTTTTACAATGATTTTTATTTCAAATTACATATTTATGATAAGCTTTAATTAGGTCCAATTTGTCCTTTCTGCAAGTTACTTATTTTTTTCATGCTCTTTCCTCTAGATCTTTGCGAAGTCTCGGGAAATCAATCAGATTTACGGAGTTTATTTGATTTTGGAAATGATTTCGAATTTTTCTCTTATCACTGTATTATTTTTAATCTCTCCACGATGTACTTAGTGTCTGAATCGACTGTGAATTATAGAAAACTTTATATTATACCTAATAGTATGGCTGTTGATGCTAACTATGCGATTCCTGGACGTCAATATATTTTTTTCGAGAGTCTGTAATGCGGTACTGCATTATTTTATTACATCATGAATTCATTAAATTTTATAAATCTGTTATTTATTAATTTAATTAAAAATTTGATAAAAGTTAAACAAACAATAAGAAATGTAAGTAAGTAAGTTATGTAAGTTATGTATGTAATGTAAGTCACTGAAATCGGGAGACATTCTCTTAAAAATGAAGGAAGAAAATACAAATTTAAAGTTTAAAAAGAAGGTGAGAGATTTAATTGGAATGAATTGAATTCATTCTTCCATTAATATTTATAATTTATAATAAACTTATAATTCAACAGATTGATCAATTTTGTCAACAAATAAATCATCGACCTCTGGTTTAACATCCTGTGGATTCAGCAACTTAGGAATAAAGTAGATTTTTACTGTGGGTATAAATATTTTCGATTTCATTAATAAATAAAAATAGACAAGAAATTATAAGTAAAATATTCAGTTTTTAGGAACTGTGATAACGTATTTGTGTATATTAGTACAAACGGCAAAGGCACAAAAATAATACTAAGGATTTGTGAGACTTCACCACTTGGGCTAGGAATTCAATTCTGAAATTTATTTTCTGCAATTACATAATTTTTACCTAATCGTCTGATTCAAATTCCGGGTTCGTGGACTTTCTACTAATAAAAGTGAGAAACTGAACATAAATCATTTAAGTGCCCTTCGTTTAGTGTAATTCGTATAATTTTTTTTATAAATTCAAAGTTTCTTAGAACAAGAAATATACGTATTAGCATATGACCTGAAAATTTAAACAAAATTTAGTTTTTCACTTAAATATCAATCCCAATTTGTAAATAATTTCTGGAGTAAGAGTAATGTTTTGAAAGTAGCAAGACCGTTAAGTGCTTGTCCAGTGACATTTTAATCTTCATTCGAATGTGGCAAGTGATTTTTATCAGTAGCTTTTGATGATATGAATATCGAATGAAATATTCTGATGTGTGACAAAGATAATAAACCCTAACAGTTCTGTATTGAAATATTAAATTTTCGATTTCTTATAGTTATTATATTACAAAGATTGTATAACTTGATAACTTTAAAAGAAGATTTCTATATTAAATTATATAAAATTGTATAAATTATATTATATATCATAAAATTGTATAAAATTAAATAAATTTATACAATTAAAAAAAAAGTTCTATATTATTTCATTTGCGAAAATTTGGAAAATGATGAAAGATACATTAGGGCACAACGTTCTAGTGCGAATAATTTTTATACTAAAAAAACAGTTAAAAGGTTTTAATGCAGTAAAGCTCTTCATCTATTACATAAAAAATTACATATAAATGTTTCAATTTGACTATTTTTTTTTCAACATACAAATTGTTCCACACTAAACAGACGTGACCATATCTTTTAAAACTTTCCAAATTTCATGATATCTTCACTAGGGTAGTACTTATAACGTGGAGTAAACGTTTTTTTTTCAACAAAAATTATTTTACCTTAATGTAAATATAATTTTTCGGTTTTTAAAACATTTTCAATGAAGCAAACAAATTTTCTAAAGTTCTTGGGAAATTTTAGGTGTTATTTGGTAGACCAGTAGAAATAAGTTAGGAATTGTGACCTAAGGCCACAAATCCTAACTTAGTTCTTAGGAAATGATGTATTAAAAATTTAATAAAAGAAATAACGTCAAGGTAAGGCGTTACTTTTTAGAAAGTACTTTCTCAATATGAATTAGCTGATTTATACTAATGAAATAATGCCGAATCGTTTACCAATCGTTTTCTACTAATTTTTAGTAGAAAACTACTC
Source organism: Euceroptres primus (assembly GCA_037177015.1). Lineage (NCBI taxonomy): Eukaryota > Metazoa > Arthropoda > Insecta > Hymenoptera > Figitidae > Euceroptres > Euceroptres primus. The sequence continues at coordinate 2,393 of JBAGKK010308875.1, forward strand.
ATTTTTAGTGGAAAACTACTAATTTTTAGTAGAAAACTACTCATTTTTAGTAGTTTACTATTAATTCATAGTAGTAAGCTACGAATTCATGCATAGAAAAAACTAAGGATATAATTTGTCGCAGGTAATTTTTTAGAGGGATAAATTTTTATTCAGACAACTTCACATCTTTCAAAATACATGTGTTGTTATATGAAAAAAAGCAAATTTAACCGATATATGGGTAAAATTATTCTGTAAATTTATTTTTGTTGCAGGTAATTTCTACCCCAAAATCGAGGTAAACTTTATTATTCGCTTTTCCTATGTGTATAGTAATGGTTACTAATTCATTTAGTAACCAGGGTGACTAGCGTCCTGGAAATCCTTGAAAACCTGGAAAAGTCCTTGAATTTCACTCATAGTCCTGGAATTCTTATCTCTCTACATTTGAATTAGTAGTTTTTTTCGAATGGCAGAGTTGCTACAGGTCATCAGAGAATTCTTGAAAATCAGGGAATTTAAAAATGGTCAGGGAAAGTCAGGCAAAACCTTCAAAGAGTCCGAGAATTTGTATTGATTTAACAAATTATAATTATATCTCAATAAGTCATAATTATAATTTAACAATTTTAATAATTATATAATTATAATATTATAAAATCAGGGATCACAGCCAATCCCCTATTCCTCTTTTTCTCCCTTTCCCCTATTATTCTCTAAATCTCCTAAAATCACTTTTTTTAGAGTTTCATTCCTTTTCCTCCCTTTTTTCCCTTTTTATATTCAAATTTCTCAATAATTTTCCAAGAATTAAGAGAAATAGAAACTTGTGGCTTTCAAAAACTCTCTCAATGTTTTCTTCAATTTCCTATGATTTCCAAATTTTCAAAATCTATGAAAATCTCCTACAATCTTTCAAAATCCTCCAGAATCTTTAAAACTAATTTAAAATCCTTAAAAATTCTCCAAAATATTTTAGACAGTTCTAAAATCTTTTGGGTTCTCCTACAATAATCTTTTAAAATAATATCCCAAAATTGTTCAATATTCAACAACATATAGGTACTAGACTTTTCCAGAATCTTCTAAAATTTTCTGAATACTTCCGTAACCTTCTACAATTTTCCACAGAACCTTTTAGAATCCTCCAAAGCCTACAAAATATTTCCAAAGTTCTCTCGAATTCTTTAGAATATTCAAAAATTATCTAAATTTTAGGAAAATTATCTGAAATTTGAAAATTATCTAAATTTTAGAAAAATTATCTGAAATTTGTAAAAATTCTCCAAAATATTATAGACTGTTTTAAAATCTACAAACATTTAGATTCTTCTGGATTCTTTCTGGATTTTACAATCCTTAGGAATTCTGAAAAATTCTCTAATATTCTACAAAATATACGAGAATGTTCCAGAATCTTTTAAAATCGTCTAAAATCTTCTGTAGACTCCTCAAGAATATTCTAAAATTACCTAAAGTTTTGAACGTTCAAATGAACAAACTTTTTTTTTCTGAAATCAAATTTATCTAGAAATTTTGTTCAATCTACAAAATAAAGCGAAAAATCATGACCTTCTTTATCATTAAACTAGTTTCTATCATTAAACTAGTTATATTAATCAATCAATATTTTAGAAGAAATTTGAATTTTTAAATAAAGTGAAATAACAAATTTCATTCATTTGAACACGTTCAGAACTTTAAGCACATTATTCTGAAATGCATTAGAATTTCTAGAATTTTGCAGAATCTTCCAGAGCTCTCTCAAGTCTACAGGAAAGACTAATAATCTAATAATCTATCTATCTATTTAATTAAGTATCTAATAATCTTCTAGACTATTTTCAGAATCTTCCTAAAATTTTGTAGACTTTTTTAAAGTCTTTAAAAAATGTCTAGAAAAGACTAGAAGATTTTAGAAAATTATGGAAGATTTTTAGAAGAATCAAGAAGTCTCTCTGAAAGATTCTAAAACACTCAAAAATCTAGATTGTAAAGAATTTTTTGGGATTTCGAAAGATTTAATGAATCTACAAGTGGTCTATGGAAAATAAAAATATTCTAAAAGATTTTAAAAGTTTGTTGAAAACTTCAGAAGTCATGAAAAATTTTCGAAAATTCAAGAGCATTCCAAAGATTCTCAAAGTTTAGAAATTTGAGGAGTGTTTTATTAGATTCTAGACAGGAATCTAAGATTTCTGATGATTTTTTTAAAGATTCTGGAGAATTGCAGCTTTCTTCGTATTTTTAAAAGAAAAAAACTTCCATCTTTTTTATATCTTTAATCCCCTTTTGTTAAAAAAGAAATTCCCTATTTTCCCTGAAATTGAACCACTACTTGTGATCCCGGAATTGTATAATTATAACGGCAGATAACGGTCAGGGAATATGAAACATTGGTCAGGAAAAAGTCAGGAAATTTTGTAGTAACCCTGCACGAAATCAAAAAAAGTCGTTTATTAGTTGCTTCAGTAAGCTTATTTAGTATAAAATTACCGATTCACTCAGTAATGCTTACTAATTAGTTTAGTTAAGTTACTCAATGAATTTCTAGTTTTTTACTGTAAAATAGTAATTTTTTTATTAAAGATGAGTAAAAACGCTTACTGAAGCAATTGATAAACGATTTAATAGAAAACTCCTAATTCTTCTTCGAGAATATTTCCTTAAAAAATAGTTTTTTGAGCTTATACAGATAAATGCAGCTAGCTAAACTCAAGAATTTCATAAATCGCATAATAAACATTTTATATGGTTCATTTACAATTGTGTAAGAGAGACCGCTCTACAGCAGGCAGTGTAAATTTGTAAGGCGTATAAATATTGCAATTTAAATAAATAACTGAAGTTTTTTGAACTTTTGTAAAGCTCATATATTCAATTAACTATATATCTATGAAAAAGAAAGTTAATAAATTCATTACTTAGCTGTTTTGAGCAATTTTATGAGACGTTGCAGTGATACGAATTTTTCCATGTTTTCCAATAATAGGTAATCCTTTATAATATAAAAGATATAGATAAATAAGACCTTTTAATAAAAAATTATGAATTATGACGTATATACTTTTAATTTTATTTAGTCTAATGAAAAAAAACTGTCCGAAACTATAATTTTTTTCACTAAATAACATTTTACTCACATTTTTTGACATTTTCAGTCTACGAAAAATACATAAGGTTTACAGTATGTGTAACCGTTAAGAAACCTAACCCAAACTTAGAAATAGCAGGAAATATACACAGAATTAATCTCTAGCTGATCAAAACAATTCTGGCGATGGCCATCATTTTCAAATTCCTTATTTTTCACTAGAAATATTATTTTTTATATATTATTTTTACCCTTCACATTTAACTATTATTATTAAACGTTTAGGTACTTTATATTTATTTTGGCCAAAACAGATCACCCAAAAAAAGTCAAAATCAAACCTTAAACACTTCGGAATCCTTCGATATTCGATAAATATCGGGTTTCTTCATTGCTGCCAATCCAGAGAGAAAAATTCTACGATTACCTACTGTTTATTACCTACTGTTAGATTTTGCAAAGTCAAATAAAAAGTGATCAAAAATTTAAATATGTAGAAAAATAAAGGTTGACATCGAAGTGCATTGCTCTTAAAGCTTCCAGCTTTGTTATGAATACAAAAACATAGCCCGGAAAAATTTTATTTCAGTAAAAACTATGAAGATAGAATTGTCAAAATTTTTTGCAACCTGTAGAAAATCATTTTTTTAACTCTCACCCATTAATTATTAATAGTAAATAAACAACACTTCGTCTGGTAATGTATAATCATTGCCGAAATCTTATGATGACAAACTTTATTAACACTCTTGATCCGTTTTCTAATTATTGAAAATTACCTACTGTAAAATATTACCTACTGTAGAGCACTCTCTAAATCTGAATTAGTGAAAAGTGAACCACTAATTTACTTTAGTGCAAATTTCTACTAATTATTAGTAATTTTTTACTAAAAATTTAGTAAAGGTTTGGAAATTACTAAAAGAAATAGTGAAATACAACTAATAATTAGTAGAAATTTTAGCTAAAGTAAATTAGTGGCTCACTTTTCACTTTCAGACTTCACACTCACTTTCAGACTTAGAAAGCAGTCTCCCCTAAATTATTTCTATCGTAATGGTTCAAGAAAAAAATATTTTTTCCATGAAAGTTTATAGTAATAATTAAAAAATGATACCTGGAAAAATTTATTTTTTACCTGAAAAACCTGGAAAAGTCATGGAATTTGTTTAAGGAGAAACACTAGACACCCTTAGTAAGCCTTACTAACTGAATTAGTAGTTTTCTACTATGAATTAGTCGTTTTTTACAAAAAATTTGGTAGAAATGCTTACTAAAGCAATTGGTAAACGATTCGGCACTATTTCATTAGTAAAAAACTACTAATTCAGATTTAGAAAGTATCGGTTACTTTTGAGTGGTAGCGAGTCAAATATTGTTAAAAATACATTTAAAAAAACATTATTAAAAAGTTATTTCAGATTTTAATATCCAAAATGACTCCTCTATGGCATTCTAGAGCGTTAAATTAGAAATTTATTAAATTTCGTCCCGAATGCAAAAGTTTCAGAACTATATCCACAAAATTGCAGAAAGTTGTGGATGAGTCAGGTCTTGATCATTCGCCTTTGACAGGTCGAAAGTGGAAATTCATAAAGTTGACATCGGGCGAATATTGTTCACTGGCAAACTGATAAGTGATAGAGGCTCGTTTGAGTCAGCCGAGCAACTATCGGAAGCGCAAGGCAACCGAAACTCCCCGAACGTCGTATATCGCGATCCGGAAGTTAACGAGGGCAGGTTGAAGTTGAACCAGCTTCGTGGCGGGCTTGCGATAAGCTTAGTTGGAGTGCAAGCGTTTGCGGTGCCGCATCTCCAAAAAGGAAAACGGCTTCTCCAAAAAAATCGCGAATTACGAGTCCCAAAGATAAGAAAAAAAAGATTGTAAAAAACCGTGAAAGAACCATCTTTAAATTGCATCGCACTCCTTCAGAGAAATCGCTGCCATCTGATAAAAAAAAAGATCTTCAACGATAAAAAAATATTATTTTCTGTAGATTTCAATCTAGAAAGATTAATCCATAAATGAAAAAATAATTAGAGAAATATTAGAAACAAGATCGAAGCAGTTTAAAAAAAATCTGATCACATAAGTCACGCGGATCTAGAAACACGTGACGGGGAGTTTTTTTCTAATCCTCTTTTGAAAGTAAGCGAAAGGCAATCTTGCCCGTGTAGAGAACAATATTTTTTTGAACAATAGACTTGAGAAAGAGAAAAATCTTTAGAAATCTGTATCTTTAGAAAAATTACACAGTTTATATAACGGTTATTTTATAGACGGATTATTGTAAACGGCAAAGTTAATCTTAGGAGAAACTTCTAGATCTTTTAGTGACAAAATATATTCTAATATTAACATTAATTATTTATGAAAAAGTCTGTAGTGCAATAGAATTTGCATAGATTAAAAAATAATAACGTAGAAGGTAATGGGAAATTATATTAAGTATTAAAAACTGTAGATTCTTAAACGGCATTAAAGCTTTTATTAATAGCACATGACGCGTTTCTAATTAAAGTCTATAAAGCTTTGAGTAGGGAAATTTATTTTGAATAGAATATTTTAATAGAAGTAAAAAAAACACTTACACTGATCTTTACAAAAATGTATTGACAATCATTGAAATATATCACTTGAAATTATATTTCTTCGGGTGAAAAAAAGAAATTACTGCGGAGTATAGTTTATGGTAAGTCCAATTTATTGAAATCGATATTTTTATACAGTGAAATTATATTTCATAGCTTATCTTAAATTTTATTAGTCACAATTTTAGTTTTTATCATTTACAATTTAACAATTTACAAAAATTTTGTACGTTTTTAGGTATTTCTTGAAATAAGTTAATAAATAATAAATGATCTACAAAATCTGATACTGAGCATTTATGAAGAGATACTATACATTTTTTACGACGTTTTGGTCATTTTATTGAAATGTCAAGGCGGACTTTTACGTCAAAATACCAAAGTAAATTGGCCATTAAAGCTGCAAAATGTACATTTTGGAGATCAAAAATTTTCGTGTTATATTCGTAAAGGCAGGTCAATGAGGTAGTTGTAATTTTAAATCAAACATATTTTTAACTAAATGGAAAAAGAAAAAAACTATTTATTTAATTTGATAAAATTATACATATTAAATAATAGAGAAGAAATATAATAATAACAAAAACACAACCTTAAGAACATTACCCAAGGAGGCGAAGTCCATCCTTACAGTATCTTCAACGATCCTGAAAAATTTAAGAAAATAATATATATTCTATTTTTATTTGAAAAAATATTTTTAGCTTCTAAATTAAAACTTTTCTTATAAAATCATATGTTAGTGTATTATATATTTATTATAGCAATATTTATTTCCAATTTAATGGTTGGAAATTCCGTACAAGACTGATATGAGAAAAACATTCCAGAAGGAATATTTTTCAACCGTAATAAAGAAGAATTATGTCTTCATAAAACAGAAGAAAAGCATAAAAGCTTCTTGTCAGTATCTTTGGTACTACAAGAAGGTTTATGAATAAATCATATTCAATGCTGCGCACTTGATAATTAAGTGCAGCTTTTTTCTTTATTTTTTTTTTTGCAGAAACTAAAGTGTTGGAGTTCTCTTTAAACTCGTATCAAGATTTTTTTTTAGAATTTTCGTTTTTCTTTACTTTACTCAAGTACAACTGAGCTCCAACGAACAGCGACTAACAATAAGCATCTATTCTACTTCGTTTCAACGTTGAGTGCTCTAAAGTGTCGTTTTAAAGGAGAATAGTTACATTTAGAATTTTATCCTTGAAGGTCTAGATCTTGTCAATTTACCTCAGAGAACTTCAAATTTTACAATAGAAAATTGTGGAATACAAAAATTAACATATAAAAAAATTGAATAATGAAAAAAGCTTTGTTTCAGAATTATTGTTTCAGAATATTGTTTCAGAAATTATTTAAAAATTTTCTAAAAATATAATGATTATTCAATTTAATTAAAATTTCTAAATTTGAAAGAGTGATTTGAAATTTACCAGTGCATTTGAAATCACTGAGTATATCGTAAAAAGAAATTATTACTATAAAAAATTGAGATTCCTCTTCATTAGCGATTCACTCAATTTGATGCCATCAGTTAATTATACGTAGGCGTTTCTGACAGAAAATTTTTATATAAAAAAAACTTTCATCAAAATTCGAATTTACTATATTTTATTTTGAGAGAAGAACTGAAGTACTTTAATAACTTTGTCTTGGATCTTAGCTTTATTTACCGGATTAAATTTAAAGAATATTTCTCTTAAAGAAGTAGAAGAAGAAATAATAAGGAGATGATTATAATAAAAACAAGGAGAAATCTCTCTGGAATTAAAATTTTTTTGGAAATATTATTTATATAAATTCCGACGATCGGAGTGGATTTAAAACTGATCAATAATACAATTAAAAACAATTTTAATGACCAGTTTCTTTATTGTATGTTTTGCGTAGGATCATGAAATTGATTTACAGTATACCTGATTCGTATAAATATATCTGACAGTATCGTATGTCCCTTCCACAATATATCCAGTCATAAACTTGTTATGTTCGATATAAAATGAGATTACTCCCATCTACCATTGTACCTTTGACATATTCTATATGTATAATAAATTTCAGAGATGTAATTCCCTTTATAGGAAAATGTAAAAGGGAGTTGTAAATTAATCATTGCACTTCAGTTGAAAACGTTATTATACCATTATGAAATGTTATTGGGCATTTTTATGAAAGTGTTCGTGCATCACGATTCTTTAATCAATGTAAAAAACGCATTATAGTTGAAATTGGAATTTTTTAAAGTTAGGTGTTCTTATTAATAGTTACCACAAGCTTCCAAAGTCTCAACTTTTTTTAGTTTTAACTGATAATGAGTTTTTTAATATTAATTAATATGATGTGACGCACGCACATTCTGTCCGCTTTTTCGTGGAAATGTTCTATTACACCATTACTCCAGAAGAGCTCTAATTTTTATTTCAATATTAATTTTTTCATCTTTTTACATATTCCTCTATTACTTTTTTCTAACAGTAATTTTTTTCATATCTCGTGTGAATGCCCATGCCCAATGCCCATCTTCAATCATATTTTCTTACGCAATGACATTCTCTTTAGAGTAAAGTTATAAAAAAAAAATTGCATTCTTACTGAAGTGTGACTGTATTCCACCATCGATTTTTCCATTTACGTAGAACATGAAGTCATATATGAATAAAGTCATGTAAAGGTACATTGTAAACTTATTCATGAGACTATTCATACATTCAGTTTTTGCAAACCGGATGTATGAAGCCATGCAAAGGTACATTGTAAACTTATTCTTGAGACAGCTTTTTGCAAACTGGATCTTCTTTGAAGTGACTTTTGATCTACTGTTGTATATTCATACTTGATAGCATCAAAAAATTCTAATTTTCTATACCGTTTCTTTACTCAAAAGGGCACAGGTAAAGGTTACAAAGTAATAGAAGAGTAGGTTGTATTTATTCTAGCAGAAAAGATACGTTTTCATATAGTAAAACTAGTTTCTTTGATTATTTTCCAAAAAGATGAAATGCAAGGAGCAAGTCTTGAAATTGGGACCAAAACTTTGAGATACGAATCTTCTGACTAGCTTTGAGACCTTCAATAAGACATCAAAGTGGAGTGAAACTTATCGAACTAACCTGGGCTTTCAAATAGAATCAATTTGTGTTGAGCTAAAGAGATTTTCGGACGAGTCTGAATTATTTGTAAAAGAATTCATCAATTTGATTAGTTTCAATTTGAAAAAGAAGAAAAAATTAAAACAAAAGACTAAAATTAAAGTTTTTAAAAAAGAAGAATATATTTTACTTCACTCTATTAAGATTATTAAGTCTATTAAGGGTTTGAAGTTTTGTAACTGAATTTATGTACATACTTTCAAGTACATAGAAGAAAAAATCGTACTTAGCAAAACTGAATAAAATTAAGAGCTTACGCTTTTGATACCTTATTCCTCGGATAATAAAGTGACAAATAAATTATTATGTTATTATTCTGTCCTTTTTGTAAAGGAGAATATGATACAAAATTTAGTAACGATTAGAAATACCGCTGATACGCATGAAAGATTCAGGTTGAGGGTTCGAACTCGTGAAGTGGAGAAATGCCTCGCAAAATCCATTTCTCGAATAAAGGGAAAATACGCATGAATAAAATCTATGAGAGGATTTGATACCAAAGCTATTATTTTGATTATACTAAGAGGGTATTTAATTTTATGGAAACTTACACATTTTTTAATCCTTTCGAAATTTTGATATTTTACATACTTTAAAGTTAACGCAAATATATCAGTTACATTAAATAATCGAATAATTCTTACAAACACGTATAAAAATAGAAAAAATCTCTTTAAATCGTCAAAAATCTGAAACGTAGAATTTCCAGTCTGGCGTTTTTCCAGTCGACTGAACAAAAACACTTTAATCTCTTGGAGCCTCTCCAAGTTTTTCTATTAACCCGAAATATGAGATTTCACTATATGACTATAACAACTCGAGACTGCATTTGTATATTTTATTAAGTTGAGCAAATCAATATTTTATAATTATATTGTAAATTATATATATATTATATTATATATTATATATTATATATTTATAATTACATTACAATAATTTATAAATAATATAAAAATACTTAATCTAGAAAGTATTTGCGGTGAAGATGAATATATTACGAAATATATCCTGGATTTGAATATGGTTCATATAAAAGTAAGAGATATATATCAGTAATACTAACGGATGCATAAATTCTCTCAGGAATTTCCGTATCTATATGAGGAATAAAATTTTCGATTGACTGAGTTCTATGACTTTAAAAAATTTGAAACAAACCATTGGATTCGAAATAGGTCACAATCTAGTTGTGAAAAATATAAAAAGACAGCGTCTAGTATTAGAGAAATTTCTGTACAATTAATAATTCACAATTCGAAATAGTTTACAATATAGTTGTGAAAAATATAAAAGGACAGTGTCTACTATTACAGAAATTTCCGTACAACTAGCACACAACATAGCATGGACCGAGGCTAATGATACTGAATTTTCCGTAACATTATAGCCTGCGCCCCCTTTTCCGTAACACTATAGCCTGCGCTCCCTTTGTGTTGTATACTAATTTACGGAAATTCCCGTAACAAAATCCTCGGCTGAATATAAAATATATTACTGAAAAAATTTTTATATCAAAACAACAAATTTTTAAAGATCTCAGTCATTGCAGATCCTCGCCTATGCAGTTTTTTTCACCTATTTTGAATTTCGTCCCCTATTTCACGTATTTTTGAAATTTGTCACGTTTTCACCATTTCTCAATTGATTAAATACAATTTTATTAAAAATTGGCACGTACTAACTTATTTTAAGTCAAGTTTGTTTACTCTGTCTTTGTTTAAATATTTTTTTTCTATATTAAAATTTTTCAAGACTAATATTTGTACTAATGATTTTTCATAATACGTTCAAAGTAGTCTCAATTTTTTTTAACATTAAAAAGATTTAAAAATATTTTTGAGTATTTAAATCTCTACTTTTTCAATAGATTTGAGGTTTAAGAATCGGTTTCAACATTAAAGAATTTTTTAAAAATACAAATTTTAGGGAATACTTTCCAGTTTATTGACAATAATTTTTGCTATTGCAATGAATATTTTTAAAACTATTTATAGTACACGTATAATATCTCAATTTAATCCTCTTAGGATAGGGTGGCTTTTATAAAGAAATAACAACTCTTTTTGTCTCTACCAAATATTTAGGTGCAAAAGAGCAAAAAAATCAACATTAGAAAATCGAAATTTTTAAAATGTTTGATTTTTTTCTCGAACACTAGAATATATTTTGAGGACACCAAAAAATATATTTTGAGGACACCAAAAATTTACTGAGAAAAAAATATTGTTCCTTAATTTAATATTCAAGAACAAATAAACTATAAGCAGAAAATCTCAACAAAAAGAGGACTTGTTCATCTTTTTTCGAAGTTTTTCATTTATAACTTTTTTATTCTTGAATAAACACTGTTAGAAAAAACTTCAATTACTTTAGTTGAAGTTTTATACAATTACCGTAACTGAGTTAATTTTCAACCAACATGAATTAATTTTCAACTAAAGTAATTGAATTTTCAACCAAAAGTAAATGGATTTTGAACCACAGTAATTGAAGTTTCAACCACAGTAAATAAATTTTCAATCACAGTAATTGAAAAGTGGTTGAAATTACAAGAATTTTCTGACAGTGTAAATTAGGAAAGGAAGGAATATTTTTTGAACGAACCGCATACAAGTGTATAAAAATAAAGTTCTGTTTTCAGCTGAATTAATAAAATCTAATAAGCCTTAAATTGCATGTTTAGTTATTTTATAAAACATTTTTCGTCACCTATTTTTGTAAACAAGTTCATTTTTTCACCTTTCTAGCAACAATTGGTAGGTAACGTGAGGACTGAGACGTTAATGACGTTAATGACTTTAATGACGTTCTTGAAACGTTTAATTTTCCAAAAACGTTTTTAAGACGCTTTTGGAACATTGGACGTATTTAGAACATCATTTTGCTTGACATAGGAAGTTTTTGGAACGTTCTAATCACGTGTTTTAACATCTATGTCCTAAAAACGTTTTTAGGACGTTCTAATTACGCCTTTTTGATTTTGTGCGCACTGGGTAACCAATAAAAAATAATACTACATTTTTAAAAGTCAATAAATTTTATAATTTAAAATCCAACTTTGGATGGGTCTTGAAAAAACCTCATTATTTGAATTCACACTTCATTAGTGTAGAAACATTTTTGAAACGAAGTCCAGCTGTGCTAGATATGAAAAAAATTTTCGAATTGTTATAAACAAATTAGTGGATAAAAGTGATTTTCTGAGTATAAGCGATGCCTAAAAACTTCTTACGTGTCCTTTTGGGCGAAAATGTATGTATTAAGATAATTACTTATGACTTGGAAGAGATAAATACCAATAGTCAATTATTTAAACAAATTTTATAAATAAGTGCACAATGTTTCCATTTATAAATAGATTAGTATCGTTTTTTTAACAGAACTAACTACAAATATCTTGTCAAAAGCCTTTTTGTGCGATACTTTGTGGTTAAATAACAATTGTTAATAGTTTTTACAAGCTTAATAAACAAATGCATAATATAGTCATTTCTTGATAGACAGATTTCTGATTTTCTGCAGAATTACTTACAATTATGTTGCCATTGTCTCTTGCTGTAATGCTAGGCTATTAAAATATAATTGTTAATTGTTTAACAAAAATTAATTAACAAATTCTTAATTCCGTTTTTCAGGAAATTGGCTTCGTTTTTTAAGATAATCAATTAAAAATATCTTGTCCGTGGCTCTATGTTGTGATATGTTTCTGTTAGATAACAATTTATGATTCTTGTTAAAAAATTTAATTAAAAAATGCATAATTTGACATTTTTTTATTAGACGGATTTAGTTTCTTCAACATAATCAACTACAAGTGTATTAGCAATAGGCCCTTGCTGTGTTAATTTGCTTCCTAGATAACAATTTACATTTTTTCATCAAACTTAATTTAAAAAATATAATAGAGATCCGTTTTTCAACGGCTGTTTTTTCGATTTCTTCATGAAATGGACGACAAATTACTGAACAGTGACACTTTATTATGTTCAATAATTGTTCAATATTATGTTCAATAATCCAACAAGAATTGTTTATTAATTTAAGAATTTATTCTGACCTTTTTCAACATTTATAAACAATATGTTATGAAAATATTCTCAGTTCGGTCACACATTTCAGCAGACAAATGGTCGTAGTTCGAAAATGTTAAGAAATTACTATTTTTATTTCAAGTTCATTTTATTGATTTTGTGTTAACAGAAGCCTATTCGCAATACATTTTTAGTTGATTATGCTGAAAAAACTAAATCCGTCTAATAAAAAAGGTTAAATTATGAATTTTTTTATTAAATTTTTTAACAGCAATTATAAATTGTATAATTGCCCATATTATCCATAATAATCGGTGGGGAGATTGAATTGACCCTCAATAATAAATTTCGTAGAAAATGTTGATGTATGTAGTTGGCTTTAGGGTCAGGTGAATTGAAACCAATTAAATTGCTTCAAACGTTTCGGCACACAATGGTAGCCCTCATCAGTGAATTTTATTAAATCTTATTAGAATTTGTAGAAAATTTTTGGCATAGTGACCCTAAAGCCAACTACATACATCAACATTTTCTACGAAATTATAAATTGTTATCTAACAGAAACATATCATATCATATATCTAACAGAAACATATCATATCACATAGAGCTATGGATAAGATATTTTTAATTGATTATCTTAAAAACCAAAGCCAATCTCCTGAAAAAGACGAAACTAATTAATTTTTTTTAAACAATTAACAATTATATTTTAATAGCCTAGCATCACAGCAAGAGACAATGGCAACATAATTGTGATTCTGCAGAAAGTCAGAAATCTGTCTGTCAAGAAATGACTATATTATGTATTTGTTAATTAAACTTGTGAAAACTATTAACAATTGTTATTTAACCACAAAGTATCGCACAAAAAGGCTATTGACAAGATATTTGTAGTTAGTTCTGTTAAAAAAGCGATACTATATTATGACTATATACTATATCAATACTGTACTATGGATAAATGGAGACATTATGCACTTATTTATAAAATTTGTTTAAACAATTGACTATTGGTATTTGCCTGTTACAAGTCATAAGTAACTATCTTTATACATACATATATTTTTTCCCAAAAGTACACGTGAGAAGTTTTTAAACACTGCTTATACACAGAAAATAACTTTTGTCTACTAATTTTTTTATAACAATTCGAAATTTTTTTCACATATCTAGCACAGCTGAACTTCATTTAAAAAATGCTTCTACACTAATGAAGTGTGTATTCGAATAAATTGGATAATTTCCTGCAACATGACACCTTTTGGTTAGTTTTTTGGATATTCCGGTTTTAGTTTATTCAAAGGCACCAAAAAACCTTTCAAATGATACGACTAGACGATATTTTCAAATATAATTGAACATATGGGCAATTCTTTTGTTGGTTAAGTTGCAGTTTCACGCACATTTTTCGAAATAACTTTTTTTATTTATTTTTTTGGATGTTCGAGTTTTAGTTTATTCAAAGGCACTAAAAAACCATTCAAAATGAGCATTCAACTAAAAAAAAAATTTCAATAGAAACCGAGAAATTACAATTTCAAGAGCGTTGGAACGTTACACGTTTTCGCCGAAATCGTATAACGTCCCAACGCTTTTGAAATTGCAATTTCTCGGCTTCTATTGAAAATTTTTTTAGTTGAATGCTCATTTTGAACGGTTTTTTAGTGCCTTTGAATAAACGAAAACTCGAACATACAAAAAAATTAACAAAAAAAAGTTATGTCTACTTAAAAAAAAAATTTTGGACGCAAGAACCATTCAAATTAAATAACTTTTCGCGAAGATAAAAAATGTCTACTGTAAATAATAGACATTTTTTATTTTTTCAAAACATGCGTTATTTGAATGGTTCTTGCGTTAGAAAAATTTCTTTTAAGTAGACAAAAAAGTTAAATATCTAAACTAAGGTTATATATCAAAAGTCGACGAATTTTACCGAGGCTATTTTTTTTAACTGGACAAAAGAAAGGATTTCTATCATTTTATAACATTCCAAAAATTTTTTATTCAAAGGTTAGGTTATAACCATGCAGTCAAAAGCATATTTGAAACATATAGAAATTGAGTAATTCAAATATGATTGTAAAATTATAATTTTCTCAGACTTTTTTTCGAAAATAAAATGTATAATAAAGTGTAAAATATTTTTACATTATCACACAAAATAATATTAGGTTTTTAAGAAACTGATAAGTAAACTTGTAACTAATAAGTAAACATTTAAACTTTTATTAGTTAAAGTTTCCGATATTTTACAATCATTTGAACTACTCAATTCCTATATGAGAATATGAGTAATTCCTATATGAGAATAAGTAAGTATTTAAAAAAATATAATCTTCAAACATTATAAAAATTACTCTATTTGGCATTGATTTCTCATTTTATAAACTATGAATTATTTATATTATATTTGTAAATCGTATTAAAACGTGCTTGGGTGTAGGCAAAATGGCCCTTTCAACACATATTTAAAAGTCTTTAAACTAGAAACTATTTATTCAAAGTTACTCTGGTGATGATACAGCGATCGATAACACTTTAAACTTTTTATTCTACTGCTTGAATATTAATTTTAAATGAAAATAATAGCTAAAAAATATATTTGAAGTGGCATGTCAAAATGTGTATTTTTACAAATATTCAAAGCTTCACTGTAGAAAAAGTACTTTAGATACAATTTTGAAACTTACCAGGATTACTGTTCCCTCAAATCTGTTTCCAACTCCACCGGAGATGAGTCCCCAATTATTTTCGTTTAATATAAATCAATCCGGGAAATTCGTATAAAAGTTATAAACTTTTAACTATTAACTTTTTTCAGGGGAACTTGAAGAATATGGGACTTGGGTCATATCTAAATTTCGTCAAAATATATAACCTCTTGAAATTTCACTTGAGTACTTTGCTTATTAGTTCCTAAAATAATTTAATTCAAAAATTCACTCGTAAAAAGGTTATTTACAGATATATTATATTATGCGCTGAAGATAGTAAGGGAATCAGTAACCATATTGTCAATTTTTAATAGAAATTTGAAATGCAAATCTCTCGCACAAGAATTTAGAGCAGTTTCAGTGCAAAAAAACAAATTTTTTCCAGATGAAGATGCCACAATTTGACATTTATTTAATTCGTTTATAAAATCAGCAATTGTTATGTTCTAACTAATATGGACACTTGTCTGTAACCTTTAGATACATGTCTCTGATACATGTGAAACGTCATTCTAACATAGTGTCCATTTTACATTTTTAAACATTTTAAAATCTGTCATCTTTATATTTTATAATATAAAAATCTGAGAATCACGTGTTTTGTTTAAAAATTATTCTAGAGTCTAATGGAATTTATAAAAATCACGTAGAATACATAGAAAAATTGTACTTGGTTCGTAAAGTTTGCCCCAACATTTACATGTCGCTGGTGTAACGGTAAGATTTTCTACTTCGACACTGCCAAAAACGTTTACAAACCATTTTTTTTAATGGAAAATAGAAGCTTAATCTTTAAGGAAGAAGCTAATTCCATGCCCATTTCTAATTCATAATATTAGCAAAGTTATTTCTTCATTCAAATTAGAAAGTGTGTTCGTACAAATAAAATGTCGCTGGTGTAACGGACAAGGCTTCTTACAAAATTAATTTAAATGAATCAAATAATTTATAGATATCTCATTTTCAATGATATGAGTGTACTCATAAATCTCGACCAAAAAATTCTACGTACCTTAGTATTAATGCTGTAAAAATTTTTCGGTATTAAAAGGTCCAAGTAAACAACAACGAATTAAATATAAAAAATATGAATAAGAAAAAAAAAGAAGAAAAAAGAAGAAAGAAAGAATGCACTTTAGTATTAATACCTATTGTTTAAAATTTTCGCTCGTGTAAGGTCGCTGGTGAACAAAATCAGAAAATTAAATGTGTGTATGCTGTTTGTGAAGAATATCTCGAAGAATATTTAAAATTTATTAATCAACTTATCAATGATTCGATGTTTATAACCTATCATTCTGACATTCAGAATATAAAAATATAATTAAAGAAATGCATAATGGATAATCAAGCTAAGGATTTAAAACTGGAAAAAGAAAAGAAGTTATCTCAAACGAAGAAAGAAAGAAGTGTCAAAAGAAAGCTGCAATATTTTCTGATTTTCGTCAGATGGACGTAGAAACATAACCCGAAGTATACACATTAATTCATTAATGTTAACATATTAAATATAGCTACAACTATAATTGAATTAGTACTTCTTATTTTCAGAGATACATACTAATTTAACAGTGTCATTTAAAAATTGTGTATTAGGTTATTCAGAAATTTAAAAAACTCTCTTTCTACTGTTTTACTTGTTTCAAAAATAAAGTGAATAACCTTAAGGGTATGTAATACATAATGACGTCACGAACTATCGATCGATTTTTTATTTACATTCAGCGGGTTTATTAAGAGAGAAATGCAAATATAATGCTGAAATTTTTGGAATTCGATGTCTGGTGCGTTTCAGTTTTTATTTCGAAAAAAAAATTTTCAAAAATAATTTTTTTTTAAATAAAAATTGAAACGCGCCGGACATCGATTCCTTGATATATTCCTTATTATTTTCTCAAATTTCAGAATTATATTTGCATTTCTCTCTTAATAAACCCGCTGAATATAAATA
>JBAGKK010308981.1:0-19913 GCA_037177015.1 Euceroptres primus
GTATTTTAACCAAGACAAGACTCGTCTTGAGACAAGTTTCTTCGTCTTGAGACAAAGTAAAATCTCTCGTGACCATACAAGTAAGACGATGTGTTATGTCTCGTCTCAGTTTTGAGACGCAGCTTGACATCGCCGTCTTGAAGTCGAACTGAAGACGAATCAAGTCGAACCGAAGTCGAAGAATTTTTACTTGGGAGGCTTTTCTAGGTAAAAAAAATTCAAGGACTTTTCCAGGTTTTCAGGGATTTCCAGGACACTAGACACCCTGGTTTCCGAAATAGAGACACTCACCATCTCGTGTTGTTTGTTCTATTCGAATAAGTTCCCTCGTTCTGGCAATTTTGCTTTGAATATGTTCGATAGCTTGACGAACTCGCGTGGCACTTGAATCGACGTCGTCGCTTATCAACTCCGTCGAGCCATTCGATAGGAACGATTGCGTGTTGTGGTGTGCGTCCTATGACAGAGAAATAATTACATGACTATGCGTGAATTATGAAATTCCAATCGCATGAGCTCCTATCAAACGGAATAAATAATCTGCAACTTTAAAGAGTGTCTATCAACAAGACTCCGTCTATTTAAAACCGGACAAAAGTCTGTTTAGATCTCTTTATTTGAAAGTTCTTAAAGCTTTTGATTAATTTCTGATGGCGAAACGCAGTGAAGAAACTTTTGATCCCTGTGTTTATAACACTAAATTCCTGAGACCAGAACAAAATTAGAACGATTCCCTTTTTCTTCGTAAACAAAAATAAAACCATTCCTGAATTTAAGTACAAAAATTCCGTTCGCTTTTCTTCATCTCCTCCGATCTGCAATCAATCAATCTTGCTCCTTCCAATTTCTACCTCTCAGTATTTCTTTCTCAATTCTCTTTTTCAAAACAGAATTGGTCCAGACCTTCGTCCTATTAACAAGGACTCCTTTCCTTTCAAGCACTCTTTTGAAGATCGCAATCTGAGTTGTTTGGAGCATTATGCAAATGAACTCTTTATTCTTTAACCCATGACCTCGATTGCACGATTGTAGCAGATGATCTTGCAAACTCATGGGACACTTGCTGCATGCATGCAGAATACATAACGTGTTGTTGTCTTCGTATAAAACATTATGCAACTCTCTGCAAAAATGCAGTGCGAAGATTTTGAGATAGCTTCAATTAATATTCGACACTCGATGACTCGATTGAGAAGGCAATCGGAGAAAGCGAATAGGAAAAGCGAACGGTTTAAAGAGGATGTGTGATGATTTAACTAAATAACTTTTGGAACATACTCCTTCTTCGTCAGTCGGTGGGTGAACATTTGGCACAATCTCTTCGGGTTCAACAGTGACTGTGCTGATGTTTGATTCGTCCATGGTATCACCAGTTCGTACCACGGCACCCGGTGATCTCTGTCGACTGCTGCTCTTCATACTGGTACCACCCCCTCCTCCACAGCTGCTGCCACTGCCTGTGCTACCTTCTCCTGCCTGATGACTGAATCACAAAGTTCACATTTTATTGATGTGCAAATAAACATAAATCAAACTCCTATTGACTTTAGAAAATTAAGAATGACAGAGTTATATAGATTTATTGAGAGGAAATATGGATTCTAGGGTATAAAGTCTGTAGAAACTTCAAAAGAGTTTATCTTGTATTCAGGCCTTTTAATATTTCATTTTGAATAGACGTAATGTTTGTAAAAGGTCTTCAGTTTTCGGTTCGGTATTTCAAATTCGAAGACATTCAAATTGAAAACCAGTTTTGTTTGGAAGGATTTAAACTTAAAGAGTCTGATTTTAAAGCAGGAAATTTTAAAAACGAATTCTGTCGTCCAAAGTAAAAAGATACGTAAGTGACTTTGTGGTTTAGGGTTATTCTCTTAAATCTAGCAATGGAAAAGTCGACCTAAGCGACAATGTCACTTATGCATCTTTTTACTTTGGACGGCAGAATTTCATTTATTTGAAGGGTGTCCAGCGAGGACCTGCGGTAAAATTCATGTACATTTCCCGGAGGCTTTTTAAAAATTCCCATACATATCTGACACAAAAAGTTTTAAGCAAAAAGTATCAGCTTATTATTTTCGAATACATATTTTGATCAATTGAAGTTCCAAGGTCGTCAAAAGATTTTTAAAAACTAGCTAGAAAAAAACCTGAAAATGACTAAAATTTATGAACCATAAAAAATTACCGCTTCGAAAATAAAATCCCGTACATTTCCCGCACCAATAAAATTTCCGTACAATTCCTACTTTTCCCGCAGGCTGCACACCCTGATTTAGAATTGAGTTATGCAGCCAGTAAAAATTCTGGTTGGAAAACAACTTTTAAAAGTCTTTTATCACATTCAGGAATCACAGCGGTTGAGTAAGTAGTTCAATTTTAGGGAAAAGAGGGGGATATAATTTCGAAAACAGGGGATTTTTTAAAAAAGGGGGAAATTTTTTGTATTAAAAATACTAGGGAAGTGAATAAATATTAATAAATGAAATGTTTATCGCAGCAGAAAAAAAAAGAACCAAAATTAATTTCAATGGATTTTGGAAGAGGCAGCACTATATTTGTTACAAAACATTAATTTAGGTCAAAATTATTTGTCTAATAATTATTATTTGGAATTTACCAGGAATTCACTTTGAATTCTTTGGAATTCATAATGAATTCTTTAGAATTTAATTATGACCTCACATTCGCTTCTTTGAAATTCCTTGGAATTCATCATGAATGCATTAGAATTTAATTATGAAAGCTTTTGGATTCTTCAGAATTCACGTTGAATTCTTTGGAATTGCCAATGAACTCTTCGGAATTTAACATAAATTCATTGGAATTCTTTGGAGTTCACCGTGAATACTTCAGAATTCACCTTGAATTCTTTGGAATTCATAATGAATTCTTTATAATTTAATTATGAAAGCTTTTGGGTTCTTCGGAATTCACGTTGAATTCTTTGGAATTGACAGTGAATTCTTTGGAATTGACAGTGAATTCTTTGGAATTGACAGTGAACTCTTCGGAATTCAATATGAATTTATTGGAATTCTTTAGAGTTCACAAGGAATACTTCAGAATTCACTTTGAATTATTTTTAATTCAACATGAATTCTTTAGAATTTAATTATGACCTCACCTCGACCTCTTTAAAATTCATTGCAATTTATCATGAATCCGTTAGACTTTAATTATGAAAGCTTTTGGATTCTTCGGAATTCACCTTGAATTCTTTGGAATTTACCAGTAATACTTCAAAATTCACCTCGAATTCTTTCGAATTCATCATGAATTCATTGGACTTTAATTATAAAAGCTTTTGGATTCTTCGGAATTCACCTTGAATTCATAGAATTCATAGAATTCAACATGAATTTATTGGAATTTAATTATAAAAGCTTTTGTATTCTTCGGAATTCACCTTGAATTCTTTGGAATTCATCATGAATCCATTAGAATTTAATTATAAAAGCTTTTGGATTCATCGGATTTCACGTTGAATTCTTTAAAATTGACAATAACCTCTTCGGAATTCAACATGAATTCATTATGAATTCATTGGAATTTAATTATAAAAGCTTTTCGGTTCTTCGGAAGTCACGTTGAATTCTTTGGAATTGACAATGAACTACTCTTCACCTTGAATTCTTTGGAATTCATCATGAATCCATTAGAATTTAATTATAAAAGCTTTTGGATTCATCGGATTTCACGTTGAATTCTTTAGAATTGACAATGAACTCTTCGGAATTCAACATGAATTCACTGGAATTCATTATCAATTAATTGGAATTTAATTATAAAAAATTTTGGGTTCTTCGGAATTCACGTTGAATTCTTTAGAATTGACAATGAACTCTTCGGAATTCAATATGAATTTATTGGAATTCTTTGGGGTTCACTAGAAATACTTCATAATTCACTTTGAATTATTTGGAATTCATTATGAATTCATTGGAATTTATTTATAAAAGCTTTTGGATTCTTCGGAATTCACGTTGAATTCTTTGGAATTGACAATGAACTACTCTTCACCTTGAATTCTTTGGAAATTCATCATGAATTCATTGAATTTAAATTATGAAGCTTTTGGATTCTTCGGAATTAACGTTGAATTCTTTGGAATTGAGAATGAACTCTTCGGAATTCAACATATCATTGAAATTTTTGGAATTGATCTTGAATTCTTTGGAATTCATCATGAATTCATTGGAATTTAATTATGAATTCTTTATGATTCGTCAGAATTCACCTTGAATTCTTTGGAATTCATCATGAATTCATTGGATTTTAATTATGAATTCTTTGTTTCTTCGGAATTCACCTTGAATTCTTTTGAATTCACCTTAAATTCTTTGGAATTCAACATGAATTCTTTAGAATTGACAATGAACTCCTCGGAATTCACCTTGAATTCTGAAGGACTCCAAATAATTCCTAGTGAATTCCGAAGAATTCCAAAGAATCTTCGGTGACTTCCAATGAATTTATGGTGAATTCCAAAGAACTCCTGGTGAATTAGGTAGAATCATTGATGAATTTTGAAAGATCCCAAATAAATCATAATTAAATTCCCAAGAGTTCATTCTGAATTCCAAAGAATTCAAGGTGAATTTAGAAGAATCCCAAAGAATTCATAATTAAATTCTAATGAATTACAGTGAATTCATAATTAAATTCCAAGAATTGCAATGGATTCATTGTGAATTCTGAAGAGTTCCTTGTAAATTTCAAAGAATTCAAGGCTCTGTGAAGTTCTACTGCACGAGTTTACGGCTTTTTAGATACTGCGCATAGGTTTAATATTAATTTTATATAATTAATTTAATTCATCTAAAATACAAGCACCTAGATATTTCAGATAAAATACAAAATTCTCAAATGTATTTCAAATAATGTACAAAAATACATAAATGTAGTTTGTATTTTATTTAAAATACATTGGTTGAATTGTATTTATCCTGCGATGTATTTTAACTACTTTATAGCGTATACTTTAATTTTGGGTAATATATTTGAAGTGTTTTGTTCCCAGCTCTTCTCAGTAAATTTGATGAAATAATAAGTGAATATAACATTGCAAATAAAGAAAATTATAAGTTTCTTAAATAGTAAACCATATTAAAAACTTTATTTTTAAATGATAAAAAAATTAATTGATGATAGTTGACAGCAATCGCCATTTTTAAATGTAATAAATTTCTATTTATGATAATTCTTGAAAAAAAAAACTTGAAAAACTTCGAAAAAATCTCAATTTAAGGGATTTTAGAGGATTTTGAGAAAAATAAGGGGAAAAGAGGGAATAGGGGACCGACTGTGATCCCTGCACATTTTAAATTTGACTGGTCTTGAATTTTGACAGTATCCAAATTTGGTATTTGACATTTTAATTCATAACTTCAGCGGCTTCGAATTTGGATGTTTTTCAAGTTTGTACGAAAGTCACAAAAACTCTCCAAAATTCCAGTTCTTAAATTCCAATCCCTTCAAAAGAGAACGACAATCGATAAAAATATAAAAATACAATTCGTAAAATCTCTAAGAATCTAAAAAAAAATAAGGAGCCGAAAAATACGAGTAAACTTTAAAACATTGTTTTTTTTCCTTACCCAACAGAAAATATAGAGTATCTAAAAATATGTCAGTAATAAATATCAAAATAATGCCAAGGTTACTTAGTTATCGGAATTTCAGAGTTAAAGAGCTTCAGTAAAAAAAATATGCTAACTAAAAAATAAAATCTTCAAACAGGTGGCTTTGTGTCGATATTTGCAGTAGTACTACAAGTTGACACTTCTTTATTAATTGTGTTGATAAAACGCTAATCGCAGGAGGCACTGTGCATCATTCAAGCATCACTTGGTCTATGCTATCTATATCCTTCGACAAAGGAGGGACACTCTGTGATGCTTGGATTAACATAGTACACAAAGAGTTGCAATTTTATCAGCTGCTAGCACAACGGAAGGATAAGATTAGTTCAGTATCCACTTTATGAATAGTAACTATCAGAGATAACATCTTGAAGCACAATGCTTTCTTCCAAGTCATAATAATCACATTTTTACGAAACTCCTTTGTTTATTCTATTGAGAGGATGATAAGGAAATTATTGTTCAAAGAGCAAAGTACCGGTTAAAGAAGGAAGAATCGTCAAGGATTTCTATAACTTCATTAACGTTCTGTCTTTTTGATGCTTCATTAAAGTTCTATTGTCTTTTTGATAGCTTTTTTAATAGTCAAATAAAAACTTCATTCTTTAAAAATTCTAAAAGGGAATCTGAATATTTGAATTTGAAAGGGAGAATTATTTATTTGATTATTAATTATTTGAAAGGGAGAAAAAATTAAAAGCCTTGATTTTAAAAATAATTATTTCCAAAACACAATTTAAAACCAATTTTAAATTTCAACTAAGTTCTCAATATTTGGGAGAAAGGAAGCTTTGATATTTTTATGACTTATAATAATTTAGCTGATTATTCTTGTTGGAACAAGATGAGTAACATTTCAGGTCCTTGGACTTAAATGATCACTTTCATCAATTGGTGCTTTAGTCATCAATTTTACTAGGCTAGAGAACTTAGGCGAGAGGCTAGAGAACTTAGGCGAGTACCGAGAGTTGAAATTAGTTTAGAATTTAAATAACTTGAATCTTGGAAAAATAAATTGGTTTCTAAAAATCGTAAAAAATAATTCCACAATGTTTACGTTTCCATTTCCAAATCAGGCTACCTTTATTTCAATGATCATACTTTGAATTTGAAAAGCTTGGAATTTGGAAAAACTGGAATTAGAAACTCTTAGAAAAATTTAAGAACTTACACTGCAGCATTCCACGTTTTTAGTGGAATTAAAAACTCTCAGGAAAATTGAAGGACTTACACTGCAGCATTCCGCGTTTTTGGTGTAATTAGAAACTATTAGAAAAATTGAAGGACTTACACTGCAGCATTCCGAGCTTTTGGTGTGTGATCCAGGATGGCTGGTGCCTGTTGCTGCTGATTTTGAGATCCTAGAGTGTTTCCTCTATTCGGTGAAGTACTTCGCGAGCTGTTTTTGCTTGACGAATTCACCATCAAGCTAGCCATTCCTTTTTTTCTCGAGATGATCTCGGATCAAATTTTTGCATTTGTTCTCAGGTTTCTGTTGGACCTTGAAAGAAATGAGTTCATAGTTAGATATGTTTCATGTCTTCTCGGTGTGAAATGAATGATAAGTGTAGTATGAGTAAGAAGTGACTAATCAGTAATCTTGAAAAAAAGACAGAGAAAAAAATATCTGCAAGAAAATTACTATCTGTAAACTCAAGAACTAATTTATGCAAACCGCAGAAATGATTTCCACAGACTCGTGGTAGAAAATGAAATAGTCTTGACACATTATTTTAACTGCATTTTTTGATATTTCCTTGTCAGTAGAATTTACATGTGGAGAGTACGATTCCAATTAGCTCGACTGATAAGTCACGACTCTGCACTCTGGTCACTATTGTGTTATGAAGACGTAATCTAGTACGAAGTCATAGTCGAGAGAATTTATTTTCAGAACGTTTGTTGAATAGAGAATGAACGAAGCCTTTTAAACTACTTTTTCTTGGATGAGTTATACTTGAGTGAAAACGTAGTTTCGTATCTTATCTACACTTGTGGATCAATTGATTTCGTAGAAATTATCAGAAACAGATAAGAGTTTATCATTCAGATATTTAATTTAATATGTTAGAGAAGCTTGGTTCTCTCAATTAATATTTCATTCAATACTTTGTTGAGACTGAAGATTAGGAATTACTTTTTTTTTCTAGTGGAAAGGGAGATAGTCAACAATTTGTTAAAAAAAGAATCTAATTTATATTGCTTTCAGTGTGGATGGACTGTTAAAGAATGTCACTCTGACTTCTGAATGAAAGAGAGAAAAGTTGTGATTTCAGCAAGAAATCATTTTTTTGCTTGAATCACAAAAAATCAAGAATTTTAATTCGTATAGTTTCTGCAATACTTTGGAGGACTATATCCCTGGAAAACTTATTTAAGAAAAAAAAAGAAATTGTTTTTATTTTGGAGTAAATTATATTAAAAAACAATTTATTTTTATTCTTAAATAAATTTTGTTTTTTAAATATAATTTACTCCAAAATAAAAACAGTTTGTTTTTATTCTTAAATAAATTTTGTTTTTTAAATATAATTTACTTCAAAATAAAAACAGTTTCTTTTTATTCTTAAATAAATTTTCAAGAGATGCGGAGAAGGAATTTTAGAACTCGTGGTTACAAATCTCCTATGGATATTTATTTAAATTGTGTGTCTGCACTTTATTGAACTTTCTCTTCTAATTAGATATTAGGACAAACTTTCTAGCATTTAAAATTCTTGGTAAAGTAATTTTTTACGTGTGTAATTACTAATTATATTGATTTCATAATAATAATAATAATAATAATAATAATAATAAATTTATTGAGAGACTATATATTTATTGAGAGACTATATATTTATTGAGAGACTATATATTTATTGAGAGACTATATATTTATTGAGAGACTATATATTTATTGAGAGACTATATTCATATAACTTATTATGCAATGTTTTGCATAATTGAAAATTATGTTTAAAAAATTTAAAAAATCGATACTAAAAAACTAAATTTTTATTTTGAAGTAAGAGTAAAAAGTTAAAAAAAATTTTTTAAATTTTTAAAAATTGATACTAAACAACTAAATTTTTATTTTAGAGTAAGAGTAAAAAGTTAAAAATTTTAAAAATTTAAATAATCGATACTAAAAAATTAAATTCTTATTTTGGAGAGTAAAAATTAAATAATTTTCGAGAGAAACATTTAAATTCATTTTTAAAAACTCTAGACAATTTGAATTGTCGAAATAATTCACAAAAAGGTTTTAATTTTTAATATAAGTAATTTTTTGCCAGTATTAACTTGCGTAATAAATAAAAGCAAAAAGTATGTTAATTATCTTTCCAGATAAACAGTTTCTTTATCAAGCTTCACATTAATGTATTTGGTCTATTTTTAACTTTCATTACATCGATAAAATATTGTAAACTTAAAAAAAGTAATTAAAATAATAAAAATGCTTCACGTTCAATATGATTTTTAGACCATTTTTGGAGTCAGTGGAAAATTTCAGGCTTTATTGATTTTATTTTAAAATTTAAAGACTTTCAATTCTTGATCTTTTCATATCGAGGTACATTAGATATACTTTCAAATTCGAATGCTTTTGAATTAGGAAGCAAATATGGACCTGAAGTTTTGAACTTTCAAATGAACGAACTTTTTTATTATTTTTCTTTTACAATACAATTTAATATAATTTAATAAATTATTTTACATTTGTTACTTACATTTTTATTAGATTTATTATTTTAATTAATTAAATATTTAATTTTAAATTAAAATTTTTTATAATTAATTTTTTTATGATTAAAATAATTCTAAAAACCCAAATTTATCGTTGAACTTTGAATCTTGAACTATCGTGAAACTTGAAATATCATTCAAACTACAAAATAAAGAGAAATATCACGAGCTTCTTTATCATTACATTAGTTTCTATATTAATAAACCAATATTTTAGAACAAATTTGAATTTAAAATGAAAGCAAACAAAAGTTTTGTTCATCTGAACGTTCAGAACTTCAAGCACATAAGCAAATAACATTCTAAACCTTTTGGATAAGGTTTCAACAAATCAAGTTTCTGAAGATCACTTCAAATCCAATTTGAAAAAGCTGACAATAAAGAAACATCACGTACCTAAAATTTTCAAATGGTTTCAAGACTTCAAAACAAACTTTATAATAGTAAAAAATGGAAAGAAATAAAAAATACGTAAACGCAAAAAATAAATGAGAAAAAAATTGTACTAAATATAAAAATATATTTAGTACAATTTTTTTCTCATTTTACCAACTTTTGCATTTCGGAGTATTTAACCAAAAACAGAGATTCAAATCTTGATTAAAATGAACAGAATTTGTGACATTTAAGTTCGAATTTAAAAAGTTGCTCTACACCTTTTTTTCTGATTCAATAACCCCCAGTTTTTGTATTTCGGAGCATTTGGACCTGAAAATAATGTATGCTTGAAGTTTTGAACATTCTAATGAAGGAAAATTTTATTTAATCTGAACATTCAAAGCTTCAGGTGTCTACATAATTTAAATCACAATCTATAAATCTCAATTAAAACAAACACAGAATCTAGATATTCAAGCTTTTAATAGGTCGCTCCACTTATATTTTCTACACTACACAGAAAGAATACAAAACCGAGAGAAATGCGGATACGCATTATATACCTATAGTCCTTTTGTACTTTCCCCGGGTAGATCGCAACCCTGACCCCAGAGAGAATGCGAGAAGAGAAAGACAGACAAAACTATGCAAGTCACTGACCTGTCAAAGACCAAGGTGTGTTTGTGGTGATGATCGAGATATTTGTCGACTTTTTCACCAGGATTCCGAGGCGCTCTCGACGTCGTCGTCGTTGACAACGAAATCGGAGAGTGACCTACCTCGTTCCTCTCTCACAAGCACACATTCAAGTCACCGGACAACGAAGTACTCACACATACACAACAGTAGCCGTTTAGTAAATTTTATATCACTCCAATTGCACTCTGACTAATCCGACGATGAATTAAATGATTAAATAGTGAATACTCCACACCAGGAGTCAGTGCTGTCACTGTCGTTTTTCCAAGATAGCGAACTCAGCGGACCATCGCCGTCGGCCGTCGCGGGCGTGTCATCATCGTTCGTTGATCATCACTCGACAGAAAATATCCTTATTTACTATCGCGTGTCGATGGAACGCGCCGTGAACACTCGTATGCAGAGAAATCGGACGAGGCGCCGTTGTAGACGTGCAGGTCGAATACGAGGGCGAGTTTGCAGAGGCGAGACAAGGAGAGGAGGGAGTGATTTGAGATTACTTTAAAGGTATTTTTGATAAAGGTGGTTAGATGGATTATGTAGGGCTCAGAAGAGCAAAACTGCGGAAAGTATACTGTCGTCCTGAGCACGATATTCGTCGAACGATTTCTGGGGATGTTTAACTCCTGGGGAGTTATGGTGACTTCTGCTAGGAGAGTTGACACTTCGGCTGTTTTCAGCTCGTGTCGAACATGGCCGAGTGCTTGTAAATACAGGAGTGTAGTTCCATTGTTTCGGACCCTTAACTTGACATTTTTTTCTTATTGTTAATTTAAAACAAAGAATTATGTACAAATTCTTTAATTTTGTAGGTTAAATTTGTATACTGTCAAAAATTTTGTACGGTACGCAAACGCAACGTGAAAAAAACTTCTAAAATTGTATGAACTCAAAATTTTATTGATTTACAAAATACATTTTTCTTTATCAAGTCAAGTTTCACTCAGTTGATTTAGCTTGTCAAGTAAGGAATTGCCAAAGGAATTTCTGTACTGTGGGCTGACAAAATCAAGCAAACTGTACGGGGTTTCGAAATATTCGGCCCCTTTGTTTGAAGTATTGTCATGGTCGTTGCCAACTATGGTAAATCCTGCGGAGGAAAGTTGTACGCAAAATTTCAGGTCCTCGAGGGTCGTTAGGTTCAAATAAATGCAACCGTTTGTGCTTTGTAATTTCTCAGATACGGTGAAGCTTCGCACGTGGTTTTTCACGTCATTAATGACAGCTTGTGCCTCTGTCTTCCACTGTTCTGCGTCCAAAATACGGTCCTCTTCTTCGTTATTCATTCTTGTTTGACGACGGCTTTCGTAAGATCCAAAAAATACTTCACTCCTTTCCTCACTGACATGTCACGTTTTGGCTCACGCTCCCCTCGTGCTTGGCATTCGCGAGGTATTTGCAGTCATTTTTATCAACGAAACACGGAAATGGATCTTTCCCTGCACACTTTTGCCAAGGTGCTTTACATATATGCGTGAATAATGAGTAATGTGGCAATGAGTAAATCCAATATGTATACGAGAGTGGTGTTTGCCATCTGGTGGGCAATAAAAGAACCTTATATTGGCGGGAAGCCAGTAGCGTACTTACAAAACTAGGGTGGTCCAAAAATGCATTGGAAAATTTGTTTTTAAATTTTCATGCTCCCCCCCACCCTAGATTTGTTCGAATCCACCAAAAAAGGTACTTTTTTTTTTTAATGATATTTAAAGATTCCGCAAGCCTCATGAAGTTTAACACGTATTTCCCATAAGAAAATAAAGACGTTTTCGTAAATTTTATTCAGAATCGTCAATATTAGGAGAATCAAGTTGAAACTGAACGTTTCTTTTCGCAATTAGCCATAGAATACAAATCAACAATTACTTTTTAAATATCACCCCCATAAGACTGTTTTACAGTGTACCAAAAAACCCCATAAGTGAAAAATTGTGTTTTACGTGTTTTTGTCACTAATTATGAATTTTTTACGGTTTTTTTTGTACTAATTGTTTCTAATATATGAAATACTACTTTATACTAATGATTAGATGTTTACATAAATTTTTTAAACAATTTATTATTATGTATAGCAATTTTCTTTTAGAATAGAGTTAGAAATTCGCGGTTTTTTCCGAATTTTTCAACTTTTCAGTTAGAACGAGGCAATAATCAATTGAAGTTAACAGAAATAATTTTTTTAACAATTTATTATTATTTATAACAATATTCTCTTAGAATAATGCTAGAAAGATGCGTTTTTCTTAAATTTACCACCTTTTGTGCACTTTTCAATTAGAGTGAGGTAATAATTATTTCAAATTAATAAACATAATTATTAAAACAATTTATTATTATTATTTTTAATAATCTTATTTTTGAATAATGCTAAAAAGTTGTGTTTTTTTCTGAAATATTCAACTTTTTCGCCACTTTTCGCTTAGAGTGAGTTAATATTTAATGCAGTTAAACAAACATAATTGTTTAAACATATTATTATTAATTATAACAATTTTAATACATAAAATATTACTTTCTACTGATGATTAGATGTTTACGTAAATTGTTTAAACAATTTATTATTGTTTACAGCAATTTCCTCTTAGAGAAGAGTTAAAAAGTCGCGGTTTTTCCCGAATTTTTCAACTTTTCAGTTAGAACGAGGCAATAATCAATTAAAGTTAACAGAAATAATTTTCTCACCAATTTATTATTATTTATAACAACATTCTCTGAGAATAATGCCAGAAAGATGCGGTTTTTTCTAAAATTTTTCACCTTTTGTCCACTTTTCAATTAGAGTAAGGTAATAATTATTTCAAGTTAATAAACATAATTGTTAAAATAATTTATTATTATTATTTTTAATAATATTCTCTTTAAATAATGCTAGAAAGTTGCGGTTTTTTCAGAAATATTCAACTTTTTGTCAACTTTTAGCTTAGAGTGAGTTAATATTTAATGCAGTTTAACAAACATAATTGTTTAAACAATTTATTATTTTTTTTATTAATCTTCTCTTTGAATAATTCTAAAAAGTTGCGGTATTTTCAGAAATATTCAACTTCTTGTCCATTTTTCGCTTAGATGGAGTTAATAGTTAATGCAATTTAACAAGCACAATTGTTTAAACAAATAATTATTATTTATAACTATCTTCTTCTATAGTATTGATAGAAAGTTGCGGTTTTTGCTGAAATATTCACTTTTCACTTTGTGAGGGAAAAATTATTGTAAATTAATTATCACAATCAAACAATTCATTGATTATAACAATGTTGTAATCAATTAATTATTCGATTGAGGCCTTTTTAATCTCTATATATGTATATTGTCATCGATAACAACATGTTTTCTCCAGGGCAGGAGGGGGGAGGGGGTTATAGTAAAATGTGTGCAATTCCAAATTTTTCTTTTACGCTTTGCAATAAACTTCGTTTTGTAACTCAAAACAAAAATTTTATAAGTCATTTATAGACCCACTCCTCTCACTTACTCCTAATTATTCCATCTTTTGTTTTTAACTTTACTGTAAGATAGCCTTTTTGTTTAAATTAATATTTTAAAAACATTAGCGTGAAAGTAAAAATACTTTACTTTGGAAAAAATAAAATACTATTTTGAAAAAGATTCTTGTTGATGTTCATTTATTATTTCTTCATAATTAAAAAGTCAAAGCAAAACTGAAGATTTCAGAAAAAAATGCAACATTACAGCACTACTCTAAGAGAAGATTGTTATAGACAATAATCAATTGTTGAAATACGTATGTTTGTTAACTTGCATTAATTATTACCTCACTAAGTGAAAAGTGAACAGAAAGTTAAAAATTTCAGAGAAAACCGCAACTATCTAGTATTAATATGGAAGGAGATAGTTATAAATAATAATAATTTGCCTAAACAATTATGTTTGTTAAATTGCGTTAATTATTACCTCACTCTGAGCGAAAAGTGGACAAAAAGTTGAATATTTCAGAAAAAACCGGAACTTTCTAGCATTATTCACAGAGAATATTATCAAAAATAATAATAAATTGTTTAAACAATTATTTTTCTTAACTTAAAATAATTATCACCACTTTTTAATTGAAAAGTGAACAAAAATTGGAAAATTTTTGAAAAAAGCGCAACTTTCTAGTATTATTCTAAGAGAATATTGTTTTAAATAATAATAAATTGTTAAAAAAATTATTTCTGTTAACTTTAATTTATTATTCCGTCGCTCTAACTGAAAAGTTGAAAACAAGTTGAAAAATTCGGAAAAAACTTCGACTTTCTAACTCTATTCTAAGAGAAAATTGCTATAAACTATATTAAATTGTTTAAACTATTTATGTAAACATCTGGTTATCAGTGAAAAGTAATATTTCATGTACTAGAAACAATTTTGATTAAAAAAAACCGCAAAAAATCATAATTAGCGCCAAAAACTCGCAAAACACAATTTTTCACTTATGGGGTTTTTTTGAGACCCTATAAACCAGACTTATGGGGGTGATATTCAAACAGTAATTATTGATTTGTATTCTATGACTAATTGTGAAAAGAAATGTTCAGTTTCAACTTGATTCACCTAATATTGACAAGTCTGAACAAAATTTACAAAAACGTCTTTTTTTCGTATGGGAAATATGTTTTAAACTTCATGGGGCCTGCGGAACCTCTAAATATCATTTTTTTTCGACAAAAAAAACGCATTTATTTTTTTTTGCGAATTTGAACAAATTTGGGGGTTGAAAGCATGAAAATTTGAAAAAAAATAAATTTGAACCACCCTAATGTTCACTAGAATGTTTCAAAAATCAACTTTTTAAAAAAAAAAAAAGGTCACCATTGATCTTTTTTTTGTAGGGTTTCCAGAAAAAAGTGAACACTTATTTTTTTTTTGTTGAAATCGGTTAATATTAACACGTGGCGCTTGGCTCCTGAAGTTTCCCATAAGATTAACATGAGGAAAAAACAAATCTTTTTAAATATTATTTAAAACGTGAAAATATATAATTAATAGAGTAGGTTGAAAAAAAAATTTTTAGAAATCAAAAACAGCCTAGCACTGAAAAGCTTCATGTTGGGTCTCTTATAACCTGTGTATAATTTGAAATAAATTAATCAATATTCTAAGGTTCCTCGCGGCTAAAATAAATTTAAAAAATTCTTTATTCTCAGAGTTGTGGAAAAATCGCTAATATTATTTTTTTCCCTAATTTACATAATATGCCCAATTTTCAAAAATCTGGTGCGATTTTAATATTTTTAGTTTTTCTAGAAGATCTCATTTTTATGAACCTCAAAAAATAAAAATAAATTTTTAAAGCTTTGTAAATTATCTTAAAATGTTTTTTGTTTCTAGAAACTTTCCCGCACTCAAAATTTACCTAAAAAAATTAAATTAAAATTAATTAAAAAAATTAATTAAGAAATTAATTTAGCTTTAGAAAAAATTGGAAGTAAAAAAAATTTGGGATCGTGTCATTTTAAATGCAAGAGTCTTGTCAATTTTTTTCAGGTAAGCGAGAAAGTTTCTATATCCTCAAAGAAAAGTTAAGATAATTTGCAAAGATTTTAAAATTTATTTTAGTTTTTTGAGGTTTATAAAAATGAGATTTTCTCCTAGAAAAACTCAAAATATTAAAATCTCACAAGATTTTTGAAAATCGGGCATATTATGTAGATCATGGAAAAAATTGATGGTAGTGATTTTTCCAAAACTTCGAGAATAAAGAATTTTTTAAACTTATTTTAGCCTCTTGTAACCTCAGGACGTTGATCGATCTATTTCAAATATTACACAGGATATAAAGGACTCAAAATGAAGCTTTTTAATCCTAGGCTGCTTTTGATTTCTAAAGTTCTTTTTCCGCCCACCCTGATAATTAACCATTAGTCATCTGATGAAAACTCTTCAAGGAATATCAATTCATCATTGATTTTTTAATTTCAATTCTCATAAACCCCATTTATGAGATAACCCCATAAAAGGATCATCATAGTTTCACGGAATATTGAAATTAATTATCACCTTTTTCAATTTTTCTTTCTCAGCTCCATTAATGGATAAATCAGACGATTTTATTTCATTCTAAATTAATTTGTTATTATTTAAACAATTTTATTTGTTTAAATAATTATTTTTTTCACAAATATTGTAAATGAATGGTCCTTTTGCAATACAACAAGCTAATTAATTAATATGAAGAGTCAATGTATACATTTGAGTTGTTTTTGAAATGTTTAAATAATGTTTAATTGTCGAAATGTAACTATTAACCTGAATACGATATAAAATCATAGTTTTTTTAATTATTCAACAAGTTCCACAAGTTTATTATAATTTACACTTTCTCATCTGCCTGTGAATTGTTTAAACAATTTTTATATGTTTAAATAATTTGTTTTTATAAATATTGTGAATTGATGGTGTTTTATCAATGCTGCAAGCTAATTCATCATCATTAAGAGTCAAAACGAATATATTTCAGTTGTTTCTTAATTGTATATACAATGTTGAATTGTTGAAATGTAACTTATAACCTGAATGCGGTAAGAAATCTAAGTTTTTTAAAAAAATTATTCAACAAATTTCACTTTACAAATTCTGTTGTGAGAAAACTCTATTGATGAATTAACTGTAAAATTAGAGTTTTATTATCAATTGTAGTAGTTTATAGTTTTATCAGACATATTTTTTTTAATTAATGTTTTAATTGTGGGTTATTTCAAAGTTTTTTTTTTTAAATCGGCTGCGACCATTTCAGCGAATTACCTAGTGATTTTTTTCTTAATAGCATGCATCTAAAAACCGCTAAAAAGGAAGTATTAGATTTTTCGAGTCAAAGCTTTCCGAGAATTTTTTTTGGAAATTTGAGTTTTTCGTCAATATTGCTTCTCTTTTCAAACCTGCATAAAAAAGTAATTCATAACCGATTTTAAAGTTTAATGGCTGAATTTATTCGTTTAGGGGAGTTGTTTTAGGAAATATATTAATGTATTATTGAGGTAAATATATTATTTACCTTACACGCATTTCCAAAAATGTAGGCTAGGGTCATTTTCAAAATTGTCTATAATTTCACTACAATTGACAAAAATTTAAAGAGCTGCCAATTTCTAATTTTCAATTTAAGCGATCTCACTTTTGTATGACATTATAAGGTATACTATACTTAATGAAAATTTCATGGAAATAACTCTAGTGAAGCCTTTGTTTTTCTCTGATATAAATATTTGTAAGGCTAAAAAAGGTATTTCTGATCAAATTTATCATTTTCACATCGACTTAATAGCTATAATCCTAACTTCATATGTGAATATTATTATGTAAATTTTTACATTCAACCATGTCGAAAAAAAGCCTCTCATAAGCTTTTCTGTGCATTTTAATTTCTGAGGTTCAGTCAATTTTTGAAATGGCCTCTCTTTTCGCGGTTTTCATGGTTTATTTAGAAAACTATTGCTTTTGTAGAAAAAAATTCTAAAGAAAAATTGTGTGCTTTATAAATTTATATAAATTTTTGTCAACAACATTTTTTGGTGAAATCATTACTTTTCGATAAAATCAGCTGTAAATGAAAATCACCCT
Source organism: Euceroptres primus (assembly GCA_037177015.1). Classification (NCBI taxonomy): domain Eukaryota; kingdom Metazoa; phylum Arthropoda; class Insecta; order Hymenoptera; family Figitidae; genus Euceroptres; species Euceroptres primus. The sequence goes on from JBAGKK010308981.1 coordinate 18,009, forward strand.
GATTTATCCTGATTTCGGTCAATAAACGAACTATGCATTGAAAAGTATAAGCAAAACTTTTGGTGTAATAAAAAAAAACGTATTATTATATGAAATATTATCATTTTTAGATTTCTGTGCAAAAATATCCTCTTATGCTCAACTGACTCTCTTGGGATATCTGACTAAAATGAGAATCGGTGAAAAATCACTTAAATCAGGTACGTTTCATGAAATATTATATTAAATATAATATAATATATAATAGAATATAACACAATTAATTTACACAGTTCATATTTAAAAAAAATTTTAAATTGTCTCCCTGATAAGAATAAATTTATCCTTAATTTATTATGTATACGAATTAATTCATAAATATAAAACTGAAACATTTTTTTATGGATAAAAAATACTAAATATTTTCAAAAAGCTTCGATAGTCTTCATGGCGAAAAGAATTGCAAAGAATGAAAAAATAAAAAGAGAGCTAAGAAAGGAAAAGGTTAAAGTTATTATAAGTTATAAGTTTATAAAAGCTTATTGCCAAAATAATTCAGGTTTTCAAACATTCTCGATTTTCAACATTAACAATAATTTTTCATTATAATAGTTTAAATTTCAGCTGTAAATAAATATATGAGCGACACATTTATTTATTACAATAAATAAATAAAAAATTGTGGCGCTATATCCAAAAGCAAGATAAAGACGAAATAAAATAAAACTTCTTGAGGAGGGAATCTCAAGCAAATAATAAAATAAAGAATAAAGAATAATAAATAAAGTGATTTTCGAGAATTTTTTTTAAAAAGTTGCATTTTTGAAAAAATTTAACAAACTTTTTTAAAACCTTATCTTGATAAAACTTCTGGAAAGTCTTAGTATATATTTTCGCATATTTTAAGACATAAATACAGGGATTTACAAGTTAATTTGCGCACAGCTTCAAAGTTGATGGTGCCAATCGACGTGCAAGGTAAAGCTTTTTGTTTTTGTCTAAGAAAGAAAACCAAAAACATTTATATTCTTGATCAAATTTAACGATAGATGCACCTAAAAAGTTCCATACAAAAATGCATAATTAATAATAACACGAGGCGCTCAAAAAAATGACACGATTTTTTCGAAAAATTTTCACCTTTATTTATGTAAAAAAATGAGTTGAAAATTTAATATCATTAAAAACTTAGGTTCAAACGGTAAGGAATTTAATTTTGTGTAAGTACACGCAAAAATATCACATTTTTATGGACACAATCCTTTTTTTCAAATAAACACTTTTATTACTTTGACCTTCAGAGAAGTCGCACGTGTAATACGATTCATTTTTTACGTGAACTCAATTATTTATTTTTAGAAAAACTACCCCGAATAATAAAAAATGCTGTTTTTAAAATAAATTCTAAATTTTATTTATAAAGTAACAAAAAAGAACTATTTCAATTCTATAAAAGTAAAAACTTACCTAAGAAACTCAAGAAACTATTTTTAAACCACTAAATTAAAAACACTTTAGGAAAATTTTAAAACTTTTAAAACTATTAAACATTAAAACTATTTTCTATTTATTACAGTGTAATTAAATTGATCTTTAAGTTAAGTTAATTAAGAGTATTTAGCGAAATATAATTAAAATAATTTGATAAAATAAATTTTTACTCGGACAAAAAAAAGTTATTATTCTTTTATACCTTATTTGCCTTAGGATGTATTTCAGGACACGTATTTTATAAAAATTTTCATTAATTTGACTTAACTTTAAACTTTATTCATTCACTCAAAAAAATGTCTGGTTAAATTAACCAGAATTCTGGTTAAATATGCCCTTACTATTTTTTCTGGTTAATGTAATCAGAATTCTGATTGTTTTAATCAGAATTTCTGGTTAGTATAACCAGAATTCTGGTTACTCTAACCAGAAAAA
>JBAGKK010309086.1:0-19913 GCA_037177015.1 Euceroptres primus
GGAGCAGTTAGTGATGAACATGGTGAAAGATTTCATCAAGATATCGCTATAATCGAGAAGAGGTACAAAGGTAAGTGAGTGTGAACGCTTTAGCAGACTACTGTTGAAATCTCGTGACTGATGAACCAAATGCTCAACATCGTCGAGCATGCAAGAGGAAAAGTTCCTGATTACAAGCAGCAATTTATTATCATTTTACAACAGGAGCTAACAACATAAAGAATAGATATTTTGAAGACGCAGTACAATGATTCGCTTTAAGTACGTGTAAGTCGTCAAATTGGCAACTCCGTAGAAAGAGACAACTTCTCTGCCATGTATCTTTCGATCGGTGATAGCCTTAACCCTAATGTTTTCAAAAATTTCTTTGGCATTGAAAAATGAAAAGAATGACACCTGGAACAGTAGGAAAAAAAAGTTTTTCAGCTAGATATGTAGTTTTTTGTAAAACCACTTTTTTTTGTGTTTTTCATGAGTTTTTCTAGATTATCTCGGCAACCGAATACGATATCACAGAAACAAGCCCGCCGTTCTATTTGGCATTAAAAAATACATCAAAATCATACATTGATTTTTATTGAAAAAATTTTTTACAACCTTTGATCTCCTGATTTGTTATTTTTCGAAAAAAATTTTGATCCAAAAAATCTCGAAAACCTGACGTGCTGCAGAGAAATGGAGGCCAGATTCGGATTCAGCACAAAAAACTACTCTGAAAATGGCATATCTCATTCCATGAGCACATAGGTCAGATTTTGTTGACCAGTGTTATACAAAGTTTAATACGAAGGTACTACTGAGGTACTTAGACAAATAAAGAAGATATTTTAATAACAATATGTTGAACATAACTAAATGTAAATAACGAACGTAATCAAGTATTAAAGTAAATGAAAACGCAACTGCGATCATTGGTGAGCGTGAGAAATCATGAGTGAAGTAAAAAGCTTCTTGTAATTTTTTAGCAATCTCAATCGGAATCTGAATCATCAGGTTCTTCTTCGCTTATGAGTTCGTCTTCGGTTTCAGATGCACTAGCACCAACTGGGAAAGAAATACAAAAAGATTTAAATATAGAAGGTTATAGAAAGAATATATTCATAAGTGTGTGTAGGAATTTAATTTTTTAGCTTTAGCTTTTTCAGCGTCTAGCACAACATCCACCCATATTCATCGGGTGTTAGTAGTTTGGGAATTTTTCTGTAGGCATTCTTCCAATATGTTGGGATGTAAACTGTTCTTAAAAGCTGATATCGCAACTCAGCTTTGCATGGAGGCTTTTCTAGATGGGCTCGTTGACATTTTTCACTTTGTACATGTGAATAAATAGGGCATATCACGCAATGTTGACGGCGTTGATTGATTTTAAGACGAACATGTTACAGATGAATTTTTCTAGGATGTTAAATGAATCTCTTTTGCTACGAGGATCATTTCATATGCTTTTTGATAATACCGAGAGTGCTCCTTTTGAAATAGTCTGACTCTTGCTCTGGGAGTTTAATATCGCGAACTCTACATTCAATAAGTCTGCCGGGAAGGTGAGTTCACAAAAGTAATGTGTGAAAATCACCACATCACAAGATGTCGTGATGGACGCTGAAGAAGATGAAGTTAAAAAATCCAAGTCTCACACATACTTATAAATATATTCTTTCCATAACCTTCTTTATTTTAATCTTTTTCTATTTCTTTTCCAGTTGGCGCTAATGCATCTGAAACCGAATACAAACTCATAAGCGAAGAAACCTGATGATTTAGATTCCGATTGAGCTTGCTAAAAAATTACAAGAAGATTTTTATTTTTCTCATATTTCTCAATCTCACCACAGATCGAAGTTGTGTTTTCATTTATTTAAATCTTTGGCTACGTTCTTTATTTACATTTAGTTCTGTTCAAAATATTGGTATTAAAGTATCTTTCTTATTTTTCTCAGTACCTTAACATTAAACTTTATATAATTGAAGAATACATTTCAATGTTTAAGTGGTATTATTTTTAATTCTCAAAGTTGGATTTTGGCGTTACAGCAAATCAAAACGTGAGATAGCGCGAAGTTTTTTCATAAGACACATGCTGAAACAATGATTTTCAAACTCAAGTTTCTGGAAAATTAATCTGGTTAGAGAGCCTGAAATTTGTACATAAAACTTATTTTATGTTTCTTTATAACACATTTAAAATTTACTTTCCAAACTTCACCAGTTAACCACTTTCGACCCTCCTTAATGCAACTGTATTAATGTAATTTAATTTGATCAGTATATAAGATTAGTATACATTCGGATACATTAATAATTCTACTATAAAACATAAATAATTTGTTTTCATTTATTTTTAATTCATTTAAAAATGAAACTTCGTTACAAGAAAGAGTGCAAATTGAAGAAGTAAAACCAAATGTGCTAGACACAGTGGTCACTTAATTGCTGTCTGCCAAGGGTTTATCTTCCACTTTTTGGTCTGTCTTTTTTCCTATTGTTAACTTTGTGGATATACAATGCATAAAAATTAAATTCAAGTTTGTACCTTATCACGTTACTTCTTGCCGCACGCACTCGATCGTTGTCTGTCAAGTGTTTATCTTCCACTTTTTGGTCTGCCTTTTTCCATAACGTTAACTCTATGCATAAACAATGCATAAAAATTCATTCAAAGTTTGCACCTTATCACGTTAATTTTTCCAAATTTGCTGTGACTTCCACGCCGTCTGCAGGCACTTTGTCTTCCAAAAAATTGTCTGCCAATGGGCAAGCCACTTTCTGACGTCATATCCTATATGCACACTTAATTTTATGCTTGTACTAATGGCGTTAATCTTAGACTGTAACAATTATTACATAAATTACTCCATTGATTCAATTTTGTAATTTATGTAGAGTATAATGCATTTTAAAAACATATTATGTTTGTTAATTTGAAATTTAATAGTAAATAATATAATTGATATATGAATTAATATTTTGATAATGAAATATCGAAATTTCAAATAAATTTTTTGCCGTAAATCCTGTTTTATGGAAAACCAAATTAAAGTTATCTCAAATGCGAAAAAATTAGTTGCATCATGATATGGAATCAAAATTATTAATTAATTTTAATAAATAATTAATTGCAATTTAATAAGATTTTTAACTCATAGCGAGAAAAAAAGAAGGTGCCCCTTGCTCCCAAAATCTTTTTATGTTTCTAGGTCTCATTTTGCAGCTTATGAAGGTGTGAGAGAAATTCGAAAATTCGATTTCATTTTAAAAAATGCTGTTCACAAAACTAGTTTAGTCCGCATGAAACTTGCCTAATTTCTTTATCACATGAGCACCAATTTACAAAAAAATCTGGGAAAAAAAGGTGGAATTTTTTAGAAAATCATCTTTTAACTTTTTCAGAAAAACCATAGCCATTTTGCGAATTTTCATTGTTTTTTAATTTTATGGCATATTTTAGAAGTGGCCAATAAACCCCACTATAATCAAGCAACGAAACTTAAATATCTTAATTGAGTCCAAAGTTATAAAAGTGTAAAGAAAAATGTTGTGTTTTTTTTTAAAGAAGCAGCTTAAAACTCAAATACGCATAACTTCGCGAAAATGTATTTTTTTCTTAAAACGGTAAAATAAATGTGTTCTTATTTCCTTTGAGAAATATCATATTTCAAAGACGACCGATTCTGTGACTTAAGGTTGCACTGCCTGTCTAATTTGAAATAGATTCGGTCTTCACATGAATCCGCGTAAATGAGCTGATAAATTAAATGATTAAACGAACTTACCTAGAGAAAGTTCTATCACAATTGTATTACACGCCTCCTCCTCAGATCACCAGTTGTAGATGTTCAAAGGTGTACGGCGATATAAAACGATGAACTGTGTAGTAATCTGATGAATTTGTGATTAAACTAAGTAAGGTCGGGTTTCACCAACTCTGGTTAAAATTTTAATCAATGATAAACTCAGTTTAACCGTTCGTGATTGGCCGGTTAAGGAGTTAATCCTTGATTAACTTATTAACCAGAGTTGTTGAAACCGACCCTTGAAGAGAGCTTTTATTTTTCATATTTAGGAATATTAATCAAGAAAAAATTAGAAAATGCAAAAAGGAAACCGTGTTTAGCCTTTACAAACTGCGTTTACAAAGTTGTTGTGGTTTTCTTGCAGTCTACAATCATAGAAATTTGCAAAGGTTTGAGATGACGAAGTCCATCCAGCAGTTTTTCTTATGAGATCGATGTTTACGCCGCGCCGCTTCTCGTAACTGCGGATGTTGATGGCGTGTGCTGTACGCTGCGAACGTTGAGGTATCAACTCCGCTTTTCTTTAAGGTATCCTTGATGCACCTGCTTAGAGATTGACTTGTAACGGCTTTATGTGGTTTTCTCCAAAAAGCAGAAAGTTCGTTAGTGTCTTTGCGCAAGATACTAGTACAACATAAACATACTTCCAACGCTGATGCTACGCACACCGTTGCGTTGAGTAATTTGGGAAGAATGGAAGAATCAAATTTGGTTGTGGTCTATTTAGACCAGATGTCTTAAGTTATGTCGGAATTTTTATTTCTATTTGATCGTTTTTCTTTTCTATGTTTTGAATGGTAATAGCTGTCAGGGTTTGTATTCGATGTCCTGTTGTTAACGCTAACAATACAGCCGTTGCGAGACATGGTCAAGAACAACCTTGGGATCCCACGTTGAGTCATATTTCCTTTGCGCTGGTCGTAATTTGACAGTTCATCTGCAAAATATTTTTACAGATGCATCTTCTCCCATCTGAAATCTCAAGATGAGAGCAACTGCTGATCTCAACGAATTAATGGCTCCATATGCAGTTCTTTTCTTAAATCCTTGAGAGAGGCATTGCAGGACGTTCGAAATAGTTGCGGAGACAACCGAGATTCCAGTGAGGTAGCGAAATGCCCACCATTTTTTCAGCGCTGAATTATATTGACGTGAACATGAAGATGACAGAGAAGCGGTACTAATCCGTATGGTGTCAGGTGACATATTTTTTTTGTAAGCCTGTTCAGTAAGACTCCTGCCACTAGGGAAAACCGGAACCAGAGAGGGTGAGGTTCCCTGTTGGAAGAAGGTAAAAGGTTAATATGAGATTGAAACTTTATGGTTGATTGAAACATTTGCACGCATCGGGGGGACCATGCTTGTGATGACTAATATGGTATGACCAGAATACTTTTGGCATTGTCTTCAATTATTTTTTCAAAAACTTTAGGAATTATAGCGAATGGTGGGAAAGCGTAGAAATATATATTATTCCAATTGAGAGTGAAAACATCTATCTCAATTGACCCAGGGCCCTGTTTCCAAGAAACGTATTTACGACATTTTTTATTAATTTGACTCGCGAAAGAGTCCATAAATTTAATAAAATAAATAAAATAAAAAATAAATAAAAAATAAAGTTCCATAAACCACGTGGCCCAGTTTTGGCCACTTTTTTACCCCCCCCCCCCTACCCTATGTGGTCCACCGTGACATTCTCGTCTACAGATCGGATATACGAGGCAAAGATCCAAATATTGCGATGTTCACACCATTCCCAAATAGTTTTAGCAATTCTGCTCAAATTTTAAAAACGTATTTCACCCATACGATTGACGTAGGCGAAGGCAGTCGCATTTTCAATACGTAGTAGGACGTCACAGTTTTTGAGATCAGTGGCGAAGCATTTTAGACCACAAAATGCTGCCTTTAATTCAAGGTAATTTATAGGCTGTTGTCGCTCCTCCTTATTCCAGAATCCGTAAGCTGAATCGTCACTGCAACAGGCGCACTAGCCCAAGAGAGATGCATCGAAGAAAATTTCTATCACAAATCTAGGATAAAAATAGGATTGAAAATGAGTGGAATATTTTTCCCCAGCAAAATAAGTCATTTTCCACTGAAGGTGTTAGTTTTACCATTAAATCGAAATTATCATTATTTTTTTTCAATGCTCGATATTTTTCATGCTCGAAGTCCTTAATATGGGCCCAACCATATTTGATTGCTAGGCAACAGGATCCCAAAGGGCCTATCAATGCTGCAAAATCTCGAATTTTTTAATACGAATGTATTTCATAATTTTCTAATAGTTGCAGTGCCCTTTCCCCTTTTTCTGACGGTAACTGGATTTTCATCCTTAGAGTTTAAAATGAGACCAAAAAATTTGCGTTTTGTAGCGGGTATCAAATGACTTTTCTCCCTGTTGATGATGAAACCTAATTTTTCTATTAAAGGACAAGTTTCATGTACATTCTCTGTACATTCTTTCTCAGAATCTCCAAACAAAGCATATCATCCAAGTAAATCACAGATACATAACCACGTTCGCGCAACAATGATACGACCGGTTTCATCAATTTTATAAAGACATACGGGGCGCTGCTTAAACCAACGAGTAAACAAAGAAACGAGTAGACAAAGGAACAATATGCATCTTTAATGTCCAAGGTTGCTATGAGACAGTTACGTTTGATCAGATCTCGTGTCATTCGTATGTCTTATAATTTAAAATGTTCTGTGTTTATGAACTTGTTTAATTTTTTGAGATTGAGCATGAAACAATGAGAGCCGCCCGGTTTGGGAATAAGAAAAATAGACGATAGGAACTGGTCTTGCCAATTTTCGCATCTTTGAATTGCTCTTTTGCTGAGCAATTCTTCTATTTGTACCGCCAACCCACTCAAGGACTATTTTTTATGATATAAGACTTTTCCATATAGGTCGAAATAATTTTAATTAACCTGGTTTGGGATCTAACGTTATTTCCTGTATGAGCTGGGTCTGCTGTTCATCCTCGAAGTCATCGGGTGAATGTAGCTCGGGCGATTTAAAGTTCGGGCGATTGTAGCTCTTCCCTGCAGGAGTAAATGGTTTGTGATGCCCTCCCTCCCCTGATTACAGAGTCTTCTGGCGCGTGAGGCCCTTCGAGTTTTTTGACATGTTTGCAGTTTTTCGTGCATTCCTAGTTGCAGGTTTCAAATCCTGCAATGATTTATCCAAAGTCTTAGCTGTTTTCAATGTCTCGATAAGATTGCGGCAGATCCACCAGAATGCGAGGAACGTCACTTAAAATCGTTATAAAATAAAGTTTTTCAACTATTTCATTTATTAGTAATTTTGGAAAAGATGCGCTCAATGTTGCTAAGCACACTGATACTTTTTCTTGTTTATCAATAATTCGATTATCTCTATTGGACGCAATTATTAGGAATAGGGTATGTTTCGAATAATTTGTTTCAGTCCTCCTTTGGTAACCCTTTTTTCAGTATCTCATCTCAGCGTACTACGATATCGGTGTAAATCGCTGGCTCTTGTTTTTTCTCCAACTTCAGACATTTCCCCATCGCTTCTAGAACTTGCGCATTGAGGATAGGTTCATCATTTTCTCTTTCCGCTTCTCTTCGTTTGATTTTGGTTCAGAAGTTATATTCTCTACGGGTTGCTTACAAGAAGAATCAAGACCGCTATTCTTTTTGGAGGAATCTTCCTCGGAGATTTTTTCCAGAGAAAGCTGTTTTTCCCGTTGTTAATGTAACGGAGATTCAGACTCTCCTGGGGATTTTTCAGACGAATGCTTTGCCCTTTTATCTGAATGACGAATCTTTTTGTAGAATAACTGAGTGAACGTCTGTCATATCGTGATCGCGATCTGTCGTATCGAGCTGGCGATCTGTCATATCGATATCACGATCTGCCATATGGAGATTTGTTCCCGTAAGGGGATCCCTGCGAGAATCATAACTTGACGCATATTCTGTTGGCAGATCGTATGATCGGTTCCGGAAATTCCTTAAAGAGGTCTGCGAGTTTCGATCTTGACTTGAAGATCGATTTCTGGGTGGAGAATCAGAGTTGGCCTTCCTGCCTAGATAAAAAAACAGGAAATAAATTGTTGTAAGAACAATATCTTTCAGTTTCGTACAGTGAGTACTTGACTGCACTTGAGTGAAAATAAAATGGATCGTCTTTTGTCGCATCAAAAGAAGATTGCATAATTGCATATGACTTGCACCGATCTTCATTGCGTGTCAGTTAGAAAAACTTATTTTCTAACGGAAACGATCTGTCCGATCTGACAGGAAAATAATAACGTTACTTGAACGTCATGACCCTTTCAGCTTTTCCCACTTTCCATGCGTTCTTCAACATCGAGAGATTTTTAATCTTTCGACAAAACGTACGATGACGCTTGAACACTGTTGCTGACGCTAAGTTTTTGCAGCAAAAGTGAGGTTATGCTTACTCTTCTCTTGCAGTCTGCGAAGTTCTTTTTCCTGGTCCTTCATTTTATCTTTCAATCTTCTCAGCTTTAAAAAATTTTTTCTTCTTTATCTTCATATTTAGGTTTATGATCCATTTTACTGATTTTTCCGATTTTTATCAACACAGTTCAATCGATGTGGCTAACCATTTAGGCACAAAGAAAAGGAATGATGGAACGGGATCGGAACGCACAGATCATGGATTGGGCAGTGCCTTACCAAAAAACTTTGGTATTACTGTCAACGTTCTGGCGCCATCGGCAAGGGGGTCGGGGTACTACAACTAGTGATCTGAGGAGGAGGCGCGTAATACAATTAGCGTTCAAGCAGTTCGATGAGGAACATGATTTTGATACTTCAAATATTTTCAAAATGTAAATATTGTGCATATTATAGACTTCAGAAACATATAGGAAAAGATTTAGGACAATTATTCGCCGAGAATCATTGTCAATCGTGAAATTGACAACCTTACAGAGAAAGTCGGCTTCTATGCCGCATATGTCGTTAAAAAATCATGAACATGACCCACATCTGGTTAATAAAAAGTTAATATTTAACTGACTAAAACGTTTCTAGAAAAACTTTTTTACATTTTTTCGCAGTTTTTTGCGATTATCTCGAGAACCTTTTAAGCTATACAAGAAGTAAGGTGCTCATTGGATTTAGCATTAAGAAATTCATCAGAATTATGTATCGCTTTTTTTAAACAAAATTTTCTACATTTAGAGTGCGATTTGTGATTTTCGAAAAGTAATTTTTACTCAAAAGAACTCAAAAACCCGACGTATAGACAAAAAATGGAGGTCAGATTCGAATTCAGCATTAAAAACTACTTCAGAAATGATACCTCTCATTTCATGAACACATAGGTCATATTTCGTTGACCAGATTTTGATTACCACGGTTTGATTTCGCTAGAGACTCTTAATGATTCGTCTGCTTTTGTACGTTATCCCCTTGTTTTAAGGGTTTCGAAGCCCCGGGAAAAAATTCTTATACGGTAAGGAAATTTTCTAATCAGTCAGTAAAGTAAGAGAGCAATATCGATTATCATGTGATACATGTGATACATGTCTCATAACTGATCAGTAGAGGTGTCCGAAAAAACACTTTTTTCAAAATTAATACAGTCTCAAGCGATTTTGGGTGCCCCATGATCTGAAACATTGCAATAAAAAATTTGGTGAAAATCCTTTGATATTTAGGGGTACATCCAGTCCTTTATTTTTCCAAAAGGCCGACTGGTTTTGAAACTTTTCTAAGTCCAAACCCCCAATTTTTTCGGCACTGAAAAATATGTATATTTAATTTTAATTTTTATTGACACGAAATGAAATTTTACTTATGGGTACTGTCGTGGTTCCGCAGTCGATAGAATTTTGTAAATTGTTGATAGGACAAAGTTTCGACTGAAAGTATTCCATAAATGCTCGATAGGAGAAGCCGCACTTAACAGAAATATATTTTCCGTCCAACACCGAAAATTTTGACGATATCAGAGCACTTTCTTAGAATAATAATAAAAATATAGCCATTTGTTGCGAAAAACGGCGTCAAAACGAAATCTTGGGAAATCCCAATCTAGCAGAAGAGAGATCGAAAATCTGACGTCTGAATTCATTCGAAGCAGACGAAACTTGATCACACTTGCAAACAATATATTTTCACTCACAACACCGGAGCTTTTAAAGAAATCAGAAACCTTTCCCAGAATTATTATTATTATTATTTAATACGATAATTAATTTATTTACAATTTTTGATCCTTTAACAAGGTATTATTTTTATTTAAATTGAAAAAGAAGAATATATTTTTTAATATTTATTCCTTAAGTATATTGATTAATTCCCTCTAATTATATAATATTATTACTATAATATTATTATTTCCCCTTTTCCTTTCTTGATTATTATAATAAGAATTTGGCCATTTAATACGGTCAACGGCATCAAAAAAAATCCTTTGAAAATCAATAATGGATGGAGCCAGATCAATAATATGATGGGGAATTTCCCTAGATATCTTGATGGTCACTCTTGTAATTGCACATGGCAGTCAGAATTGATGGTAATACACGTAACGTATTATCGACCGCTGCAGGAAACCTGAGCTGATATTTATTTTTTTTATTTATTTCAGCAAATTTTCCTTGTAGAAATAATGATTGATCTAAAAATGCAAAAATTAGCCAGCTTTTGCATAAAGAAATGTGAAAAAATTTGTGCATTTGTCAATCGCACATAAAATAAAATATGTCCTCGATGCGGTTTATGGTCAATTTCGAGAAAAACTGGTTTGCAAAATTCAAGGCAGCTCATGTGTCCATGGCGAGATTGACCTTTAACTTGTCAGATAGCTCAGGCGGTAGCTTGCTTCCCTTCTAGGCGGTAGGTTTGCGCGTTCCATTCTCGCTGCTCGCACATTTTTTTTCATTATATTTAATTATATGCTTTTTTTCTTAAATTTATTAAAATTAGGTACATATTTTAATTCCTAACAATGGTTTTTGATTAAAAATTCGCTTTTTCGGAGGTTTCTCATTTTTCTTCCCAAAAAGTATTTTTTATATGAAAATTATGTTTACAAATTCTTATAAGCATCAGTAAAAATTAAGCATTTTCATATAAAATATACTTTATAAGAACGAAAATGATAAGCCTCCGAGAAAGCGAATTTTCAATCAAAAACAATTATTAAAAATTATAATATGTGCATAATTTTAGTAAATTTTACAACGAATTAAATAAATAAGCATAAAATTAAGTAAAATTAAAAAAATACGCGGGCAGCGAGAATCGAACGCGCAGACTTCCGCCTATAAGCCAAGGAAGCTACCGCCTGGATCAATCTCACCATGGGCTTCTGAGCTGCTTTGAATTTTGTAAACCAGTATTTCTCGAATTAAAAATGCACAAATTTTTTCCATATTTCTTTATACAAAAGCTGACTTATTTTTGCGTCTTTAGATTAATCATTATTTTGCAAGGAAAATTTGATAAAAAATATAAGGAAAATAAATATCACCTAAGGTTTCCTGCAGCGGTCTAGATATCTTGGCGATCACTCTTGAAGCTGCACATGACAGTCAGAATTGATGGTAATACATCTGACTGAATTGATGGTAATATATTTTATGTATTATCATACATTAAATGTATTACCATCAATTCTGACTGCCATGTGCAGCTACAAGAGTGATCGCCAAGATATCTAGGGAAATTCCCCATAATTTTATTGATCCGGCTCCGTCCAGTATTGTTTTTCAAAGGATTTCGTTTTGACGCCGTTTACCGCAATAAATGGCCAAATTCTTATTACCTTAATAAAGAATAAAGTCTCAGATTTTGGGAAAGGGCTCTGATTTTATCAAAAGTTCCGGTGTTATGAGTAAAAATATATTGCTTGCAAGTGTGATCAAGTTTCATCTGCTTCGAATGAATTCAGACGTCAGATTTTCGAGCTCTCTTCTTCTGGATTATGACTTTCCAAGATTTCGTTTTGACGCCGTTCACCATACAAATGGCCAAATTTTTATTATCATAATAAAGAATAAAGTCTTGGGATTATGCGGAAGGGCTTTGCTTTTGTCAAAAGTTCCGGTGTTGTGCAAAAAACATATTTCTGTCAAGTGCGGCTTCTCCTATCGACCATCTCTTTCTAAATTTTCGTCTGCTTCCTCCGAATTTATGGAATACTTTCAGTCGAAACTTTGTCCTATGAACAATTTACAAAATTCTATCGACTGCGGGACCTCGGTAGTACTCGTAAGCATAATTTAATTTTGTCTCAATAAAAATAAAAATTAAATACACATATTCTTTAAAGCGAACTTGCTCATAAACTAATAATTGAAATAGATTTTCTATACCAGACAGCCATAAAGGAAATAACGACGAATCACTGTCTGGTATGAAAAATTCATTCAAATTACTAGTTTAGGAGTGTGTTCTCTTTAAAGAATTTGTGCCGACACACTCTGGTACCTGTCTTTGAGCATGTATATGGTAAGAAAATTTTCGAAGCTATGCTATGCTATTTCCAATATGGAGGACTGAGGCGCTAAAGCCCTTTTCTCTGATACATATTCTCATATAGCATAGTCCTTTATACATTATGTCCCCTATGACTGCTTGGAAAACGACCTTACTGTATACTGCCCCCTCCCGGATCTGGTCGAGATTTTTACTATAAGTTTATATTAGTGTAAGGTTAGATTTCCTAAAAGATTCCATCCGAAAGAAATTTTTTATGGAAGTTAAGAAAATAATAAATAATTAATAAAATAATTTCGTCAAAAAAATTTCACAATTTTGTCATTTCATTACAATTTTGTGATTGTTATAAACAAATTTTATAAAAAAATGCACAGTTTGAGCGATTTTTAAGAGTCTCAGTTACTTTTTTTTAAACGTACTTTGTTAGTCTTGCTAGTGATACTTTTGTAAGCTATATAGCTATTTCATGACAAATGTGATTGTTATAAACAAATTTTCTAAAGAAATGCGCAGTTATTTACATTCATTTGTTTTTACTCGAAGTAGACGGCTAACTTCAGACTGGTATCGGCTATTCCGTGGGAATTAACATTCATTTGTTTTTTATTGAAATAGATTGATAATTTCAGACTGAAACTGCTATTCCTTAGTTATCACCTACTTTTGTTTTTTCTTTAAGTAGCCGATTTCAGCAGCTCGTGTTAACAGGCTTTTAACCGAGCTGTTTTAAGAAATGTTCTTCTTATTTTTGTCTGTGGTTCATTGAATTATTCCATTTTTCTGTTTTCTGTTTTAATTAGTTTTTAGGTTTTGTTTTAGTTATGTATTGTATTTTTTCGTAAGTAAGTATTGTTTTGGTTAACTCCTAAAATGGGTGACGTAATCAAAAACAAAATCCTGTCGGATATATTGATAGGTAGTATCAAGTCAGGCGAGGGGATCAGTGTTGGACCTTTAACAAATTTCATCAAAAAGAAATTTAAATTCAAGGAATATGAGGTGGAATTAGTTGAAGAAAAGCTTTTTCGAAATTTCATTCCCACTTTTAGGAAAAAAAGAAGCGCCTCCTTTTATTCAGAAAAGGTATATTAAAGCAAACATCAAAATTGATTGCTTTTGCCCTTTGTGGTAAATTTTAAGCACCAAAAACGTGGAAGACGTTCGAAGAGTGATTTTTCAGATTGTTCGATTTCGACTAAGAGGAGGAAGATTGCGTCCATTCGGAGACCTACACAAAAATAGAAATTCAAGTCGCATTTCTCACAAACTTGAAATATTTAGGGTAGACTTCATTAGAAAAAAAATCCATGAACTTTTGTGCGCTGATTCTGACGAGCTAACTAAGTATCTACTGGAAGGTGGAGAACTTATTCCATTTATTGTTATTGAAGAGCTAAACAGCTCTAATAGAAGATGCTAAACTTTTCAAGCATCAATTTGAGTGTATTCTTCTGCAAATGTAGACAGAGAATGCGGACATATTGAAACCGTACAAAGAACTCTCTATAGGAAGACAAGAATGCTGTCCTCCAGAATCAGCCATACATGTTACGGAAAAATGGGTTAAGATTGATTTCCAAGCTTTATTGAATCATACATCATCACGTTTGCTTCAAATTCCTGAAATTATGTCTATGACTAATTCTATTATCAGCCTTAGAAATGTAGTTCATTTAATTAAATAGGGCTGTGATGGAGCCTCTAGTCAGAGTTAATATAAACAAAAATTCGTTGAAGACGGCATATCCGGTGAAAGCATATTTATGGTATCTATCGTACCCTTATGCTTAGATCTCCAATCTCCACTCGAATCATCTGAAACATTTTCTCTCGAGTCTTCGGTACTTTAGATCCTCACCCAGGTTCTGTCAGGTATTGTCGTCCATTAATATTCGAATACACAAAGGAAACAGCCGATAAAACTAGATTAGAAGTCAATTCAATAAAAAAAGAAATTGCTCCACTGTTACCAACAACCATTAAAATTAATAATTTCAAATTTTTTGTTCATCATAAAATGGTCTTCACAATAGTGGATGGAAAAGTGTGCCAGGCAGTTTCTAAAACACCATCAGCTGCATCCTGCTTTATGTGTAAAACAAATCCTTCAGAAATGAACAATTCAAAAAATGTTCAGAAAAGACCTGTGCAGCCAGAAAATTACGAATTTATAATTTCTCCACTCCACGCACGTATACGCTTTATCGAGTGTCTTCTGCATATAGCGTATTGTGAAGATTTCAAGAAAAGCTGGTCGACTCTACAGGATAAAGAAAAAAAGCTGATAGCTGAAACAAAGAAGGCTATTCAAGAAAAGTTTAGAGAAAAAATGGGGTTAATTGTTGATCTTCCGAAGCAAGGCAGTGGAACATCCAATGATGGAAACACTTCGCGCAGATTCTTTCAAGATCCAGAGCTGACAAAAAAAATCACAGGCATCAATCTCCAGCTTATAAAGAATTTTAGTATCATACTTCAGGTTTTAAATTGTGGAAAGGATTGACAAAGACTTGACTCAAAAATTGTTTATCTCATCTGATCCAGTTCTAATGAAAGAAATCTCGCAACAAAATCAGCATCGAAACTAGACCCAGAAGCTCAGGAATTATTAGTTAAAGAAAACTAAGATCTTATTGATATTTATCCTATGATAACACCAAACTGTATTAATGTAATATTGGTGAGCCCAACAAAGCACGTTTAAAAAAAAAGTACCTCAAACACTCAAAAATTCTTTAAACTGCGCATTTATTTACAAAATTTGTTTATAACAATCACATTTGTCATGAAATGGCAATTTAATTGAGAAAAGTATCACTAGCAAGGCTAACAAAGTACGTTTAAAAAAAAAGTAACTGAAACTCTTAAAAATTGCTCAAACTGTGCATTTGTTTATAACAATCACAAAATTTTTATGAAGTGACAATATAGTTTATTGAAACATCACTGCCACGTCAAACAAAGCACATTTTTAAAAAAGTACCTCAAACACTCAAAAATTTCTCAAACTCCGCATTTGTTTATAAAATTTCTTTATAACAATGACATTTGTCATGAAATGACAATATAGTTTACAAAAGTATCACTAGAAAGACTAACAAAGTACGTTTAATAAAAGTAACTGAAACTCTTAAACATTGCTCAAACTGTGCATTTGTTTATAAAATTTGTTTATAATAACCACAAAATTGTCATGAAATTTCAACATAGTTTATTGCAACGTCACTCTCAAGTCAAACAAAGCACTTTAAAAAAAAAAAGTACCTCGAACACTTAAAAATTGTTCAAACTGCGCATTTGCTTATAAAATTTGTTTATAACAATAAGAAATATATTCCGTTTTGTCTTCATATATTTTTATGTTACTTTAAATTGGATTAAAAACGAAAATCGTTTAATAAATATCCAAAATCACTCAAAAATCACCTACCATTGTTTATAACAATACAGTTGTTAATAACAATTTATTAATTTACAATAAACTATTAGATTATGTTTCATGAATGTTTATTTATTGATTGAACACTAATATCAATCATTTTGAATTAATTGCGTGTTATTATAGTAACAATATCTTAAATTTTACGATTTTTGCCAACTTTGTGTGTAAATAAAGTTTACAATAATTTTTTTAAAAAGTGGGCCTCTAGAGATCTTTTAAGAATTTAGTTAGCTTTAATTTGCAAAAAAAATTTTTCAATCGGTTAAAAATTGTATCCGGAATCGCATTTTGAACATTTTTTCGTCATTTTGCCCCACTGTGCAGCGGTCGAATATCGTTTCGAGTGCCTTAACCACGGATTTACCGGTCCTATGTCGAACTGGGAATAACTCGACATACTTAGTATACAAATCCTGAACGACAATTAAATTAGAGTTTCCTTTTTTTGATCGCGTTTGATAGACGACGGTGTCGACGGATAACTGGACCCAAGGTGATTGTAAGGGCCTGGTAGTTAGTTGTCCTTTTATAGGTCTTTGATTGTATTTTACTTTAACGCATATTTCACAATATTCGACGAAAGACTTAACATCTTAGGTCATACCAAGCCAATAATAATTTTGGCGGATTTTATCGAATGTTATGAATGTAATTTTACCAAGATGTCCTGCTTGTGGAATATCGTGATATTCACGAACGACAGCCATGATGTTTTAAGGTTTGACTACCTTTTTCCATGGATGTTCGTCGTCAATCAGAGCCTTTTCATAATCAGGAGGATAATAGAACAGTTCGTCGTCCTCGATGTTCCAGTCAGAAAATCTATCGGGTTGATCTTTGACAAGATTAACTTTGGTCTGATACCAATCCTGATCACAAATCTTCAATGACCTTTTCCCATTCATTCGGATCGACATCGACATTAAACATGCGTGAGTGCATCAGGAGCCTCGTTTGTGGTTCCTCGTCGATGTTCAACCGTTATATCTTGCTGATAAAGTTAGATTGCTTATCTAGCAAGGCGACCTATGGGATTTTTCAATCCATGAAGCCATTGCAATGCTTGATGATAGGTAACGACCTTGAATGGCATACCTTCCAAATAGCACCTCAGTTTTTCGACGGACCAAACTACAGCAAGGCACTCTTTTTCAGTGGCTGTGTAATACAACTGTGTGCCTCTCAATGGTCGACTTAAAACTTCAATCAGGTTTTCAATTCCTGTTTCCGGATCCTTTTGGACTAAAATCGCACCTAAACCAAAATCACTAGCGTCGGTTTACAAAATAAAGGGTTCCCCAGGAATTGGAACGTATAATCGAGGAGCCTCGACAAGAGCTTTCTTTATGTCGTCAAGCGACTTCTGTTCGACTCCAATCCACTTCCTAGGAACTTTTGGACTAGTCAACTTATTCAACGGACCCTGAATTCCGGCCACATTTTTCAAATATCTATGGTACCAATTTACAAGACCGTTGAACTGTCACAATTGAGTCCAATCTTTTGGGACTGGAAAGTCAATTATCGGCTGGATTTTCTCGGGATTTGGTCTCATGCTGAATCCGTCGACGAGATACTCGAGAAATTTGACTTCTTTACAGGCAAAGCTGTTCTTCTCGCGGTTCAGGATTAATTAAGCTTTCCTAAGTACCTAAAACACCAACGACAATATGGCAATGTGTTCATCCAGATCCTGACTAACAATGATCCAGTCATCCAGCTGCGTAAAAACCTGATCACACCATTTGTTCGGTAATTTCCTCTCGGAAATCAACTCCTGATATCTTCTTTTTAGAAGATCCATCAATTGTTGGAATGTCAAGGGTGTTCCGGCTAGGTCGTAAGGCATCCTATTCCATTCCAGCAATCCTTTTCCTTCTACTGGAAATACCGTATACTTTCGACTCTTCTCATCCATAGGGATTTGGCGAAAAGCTTTACTCATATCAAGAGTCGAAATTATCTCGGCCTGATGGACTTGAGACAAGACTGACCTCATATTGTGAACAGGATATGCTTGCTTGATTGTTTTTTGGTTAAGGGGTCGGTACTTTATGCAAAACATGAGTCCGCCATTTGCTTTAGGAGTAACTACTGGTGGACATGCCCATTCGCTATTACCCCACGAAACGTAACCCTTTTCTAACAAACGATCGACTTCTTCACTGATAAATTTACGTATTATCTCACTTCGACGATACGGCTTTTGACGATGTGGTGTCGAATCACTCAACGCAATCACGTGTTTGATTAAGTGAGTCTCGCCAGCAGACTATTTGTCAAATTTATCAAACTGAACGTCTAGAAATTTTCTTGGATGCTCGGTTTCGTCAATCGAGAGCGTTTGAAGTTTGTTTATCGTCGTGGAACTATGTGATAGCGGGTAATCGTGTTTGCTACCACTTAAGGTCCAGGTTTGTGAGAATGGATCTACCAACACCTTACAGTTCAGCTAGAAGTCCATTCCGAGAATTAAATCTCCTGACAATTCTGGCATGATACTAAACCATTGGGGTCCATAGACATCATTTATGTCAATAACAAAACCCACTCTACCGAGTCCTTTAACAAACGACTTATCTGCGAGACGAACGCCTGCGCAAGATGTCAAATCAGTAGTCAACTTCTGAGTTTGGAATTGTTTGACTCGTTTGTAGGCGGTATCTCCAAGGAATGATCTCCCACTACCGCTGTCAATTATACCGCGAATTTTCTCACCGAAAATATTAATTTCGACCGTTATCCTAATCGACTTTTTAAGATCATGGGTCGCGTTACAAGGACGATATATTCTCCTCTGTGCTAGTCGGTGGATGACGCATGGAGGAAGTCGAGTCGGAAACCAAGTTATAAAAGAAGTTGGTTTTTCTTTAAGGTCGACTGAGTCAGTCAGGTCCTCCTCAGAGACCTCATCCGAAAATGAGAGTGAAGCAATAGTTTCCCCAAACGATCTCTCCTGCTTCGCATCTAAGACATGCTCCACCTTGTCATCAGTCTTCTGAGTCACTAGGAGCTTCGTCCAATAAACGCAACTCCAGTGGATCAGGATCACTGAACCTCATTCTATTCGCGTCATTGTCAGCGTCATCGAAATTTTTAGTTTGGTCAATGTTAATAACCTTTTGTGTATTAACGACCTTCTTGGATAAAGAAGGACTTTGAATATCCTTAACTATGCCCTTGGTTTCAGTAAACTGAGGGGAAATTACTTGTGGCGTTTGGCGTTTCCCTGATATTTTGGGCCATTAGTGTTAAAATGTCCTGTTTTGCGACAAAGTCAACAGACCATTTGTGGCTCTGACGTACAGAAACGTAACGTGTGCCTTAATTTCGCGCAATTAAAGCAGAACATTTTAACCGGTCGAAAGAAGGTTTTGTTTCTTCTGACTTTGGTTGACCGTCGACAGGGGTCTTAACAACAACTTTGTTTTGACCAAGTTTTGGTCAAGTCTTTGACTAGTCATGGATTTGGTGTTTTGAACCTTAAGATCTTTTCTAGGTTTCGCGGTAGACTTAGGTTGAAAAGCATTAAAGTGTGTGACTTGTTCGCTTTCTGAATTTTTATCGCTGGTCTTTAGTTCATCTTGGACTGAATATTCGTCGAGTTCGTCAATCGATTCGAACTGTCGTTGCACGCAGTTTAGGTCTGTTCGGCTAGACCTCGGACGCGCTTTTTACAACTCAATCGATCTCTGGTAAAGGTAACTACGTTCGTTGACGTAATCCAAAAACGTTCGAATATGAGCCTAGACCTACGCGTGAACTCTGCGAGAGTCTCACTCTTCTCGAGTTTCAATTCATGGACCTCGAGAAGAAGATCAGCATCGTCTTTCTTCACGCCCCACTCGTACTGTGTATTCCACTGATGCTCAAATAATCTTTGAGGATCAGCAGGAACTGCTCAGGATTTCGTTCAGTGTTTGGAAAAGAAATTCTCCAAGAACTGACTATGCAACCGATTTTCCTGCAACGGCACACAGTGGGAAAAAAAGCACCTTTTTTGGACAAAAATCGACCGACAGTGCAATTCTTAACGGATTTTGCTGTTTTTTTTAGAAATGACCGTAAGGCTTCCAGTTATAACAAGTAGCTGAGGATATTTTAATTCGAATTAACGGAAATTTTTTATTTAGCAACTAAGTTACAACTTTTTGTTGCTAAACTTTTCCGTGATACCATTTTTTCTAAGACTTTCAAATTCATTAAAAAAGGTTA
>JBAGKK010309196.1:0-19911 GCA_037177015.1 Euceroptres primus
AAATAATATATATATATATATATATATATATATATATATATATATATATATATATACGTAAAGCAATGTTGTAACAGAAAATATTGATCAATTCACAGATCTCTATGAAGTATTTTTCCCATAAATTATCCTGTTATTCTTCCTTGTCCTCTTTCTCACGTTTCCAGCAATTTCTGCGGATTGAGAACCGCGGAGTTTGATCATAATTCAATTCGGATCGTGCCTCCACTCAATGTAGAGTCAACAATCTGTGTGTATAACGTGGACCGTGCTTCCGCCTAGGATTCAAGATTATTAAACCCTCGTGCGAAAGTGTGTAATTAAACAACAATTAGTCTTGTACAAAGAGTTATTATCGATAAAAAGAGATACATTCCTGTATTACTGTAAATTTGCATATCAGAACCTCATCTTAATTCGACATCTCCAACATCAATTAAATTAATTTGTTAACAAAGTTATGCATAAAGTAAACAATAATCAAGTATGTATAATTATACATTTTCTCTCTAAATCTGCAATAATTTTTATTTCAACTTAAAAAAGTTTCTTTGAATCAAACAAATCATTAAATTTTCAATCATCATTTTTCAATAATTGAATTTTCTACTAAAATTTTGGTCAATTTTAACTGAAATTTTGTTCCTTTTCACTGATTGCTAAAGCAAGAAGTCATTAATGGATTTAACTGATTATAAGTCCAATTTCACTGTTTGGGAGTAA
This sequence comes from Euceroptres primus, assembly GCA_037177015.1. Taxonomy (NCBI): domain Eukaryota; kingdom Metazoa; phylum Arthropoda; class Insecta; order Hymenoptera; family Figitidae; genus Euceroptres; species Euceroptres primus. The sequence goes on from JBAGKK010309196.1 coordinate 724, forward strand.
TTTTTCACTGATTCAGATTTAGAAAATCGTACACAAGAAATCTCTAGTAATAATAAATTGAATAAATAATTACATTATTCATTTATTCGGAGTTGCTATTATATTTTCTACATATTTATGAGGGATAGTATCACTTGAGTGGTCAATGCACCATTTCGATATTTAAAGCGAGTCTTCCAGTGGAACGCGTAATGGGTATGCGTCTTGCGATTTCAGAGAAAAATCTAGACAGCCGGCGAATCCAGATGAGCTCCACGAATGAATCCAGATGCGCTTCATAGGAGCTTTATAACAGGAAGATTGAAGATTAACGGAGCCTCGAGCTTCTTGTTGACTTAAAACCTCTTTGTCAAGTCGTATTTGAAAAAAATGAAGACGATAATCATGCAAAGCAAGCTCAAAATAATCTTTACATGAACCAGTTTTATTAAATTTTCATTTTAATTAATTCCAGATTGCACTCAGAGACCTGTCACAGCTCAGTTTCTTAAGTTTATCTCTTCTGACCTGTCCTCTTAAACAAATCTGCCCGAATGATGATACTATTAAAAATAAACTTAATTTTATTACACCTACAGTTGTTTGTATGCAAAATATTCAAAATATTTTTCAATTATTGAAAGGCTTCTTCTCTTACTTCCGCAAATAGAAATTTAAGTAATTGAAAGTATGTTAACAATGAGATTTTAAATTTCTTTCTCCACTCATTTTTAACCATCACAAGATGGTTAAAAATGAGTGGAGAAAGAAATTTAAAATGTGGAAAGAATGAATTTGATGAAAATGTAGTTTAATAAAGATTTGAGGCATATGTTTTAAAGGAGATTCTATTTAAGGAATATGGGGTTGTTAATATTTTGTCTCCGTCGATGACGTCAGGGATCAGTCGGGAGTCAAGTTGTGATAATTGTGACAATCATGACGATGCCTACCAATCAGCAGTTTAATTTCATTCTCAAGCATTCTGTCGTTTAGATCGAGCGAAAGGAGTCGATGTTGGATTTTCTTAGCGCAAAAGACCCAAAGAAAGATTTTGCTGCAGTTATATTGGCATCAGGACCGTAAAAAAGATTTCCCAACGGGCACAATTCTGAAAAAAACCTTACAACACTCACAATCGTAATTACACTTCTCCCATTGGAAATTTTTCTTCTATTCTTATCCCGCAACGCACTTATATTTTCTCGTAAAAAAATCTTCCTCTGACCACATATTAATTAATAATCCTAACTAATTTACGAATTACCTTAAGTCCCATTTCGGGCATTTTTTCCAGTGGCGATGATAAAAATCAGGTTTTGTATATTTTTGTCGTGTAGCGACGAAAGGTGAGGAAATTAAATTGTTAGCATGCAAGAGAAAGGAGATTAATTTTTTCGCGAGTGGAGATTTATGATCGTGTAATGAAATTTATTTTCGCATTTCGTCTCCCTCCCATTCCAGAATGCGTTTCTGATTTGCATAGGTGGGATTCAGATTAACAGTAGAGACCGTAGCCATGAGGGAAAAATTGCGGGAAGCAAATATCAGAGGTGGATGAAAAAAAAGGAAAGATGACGAAGATGGAAGAAATTAATCGCAACATCTCTGACACTCTCGGTTGGTCCCTCGTTCAAATCCTTTTGGCTGCGGTATTTGCACATCCTCTTTTATTTCTTCGGCATCTGCATCTTTCGCCGAAAATATCTCCCATCCATCTTTTCGCCCGAAATTTAAATACAGTTTTCAAACACTTTTATTTTTTTAAATTTTGTTTTAACACACGATGCTTTCTGGTATAGATTGAATTTCCATTCTTCACCTCGGTGTCGTGTAAATCAAATTTTATCATCCCTTTTAATCAATGTTTTCGATTGCTTTGTTCTGGCTCTTTTATCGGATTTTCAACCTCTTTTTGTGAAGCAGACATGATGCATGTTCAAGTCCTAGTTTTAAAACTGCGCGTATATATAAATTACCAACACCCTATAATAGAATGGTTTTTATTACCTAGTTAAAGTAGCTTTAAGAGCACAATCAACGATCAAATAAAAAGCGCGATTAGGTCAATTAGCTTGAAAAACAACTGAGCTCAGTTCAACGAGCCTACCGAATATATCGAATAAGTATTACCTAAATTACTTCATCATTGGTCTTTAATTTAATTAATTATCATTTAGATTAGGTACAAGGCCCTATCTATCTACTAATTAGAGATAATAAAAATAACGATTTTTTATAATAAACGAATAATAAAATAAAAATAATGAATAAGAACACTGATTTCTTCATACGTCGGAATTTTAAAATGAATTAAAGGTTTAGAAAGATAAAGTAGACAGGAAGTGCTTCCTAAATATCAAAATCTAATATACCTACTAATTTCCTTATTACAGATGAATCATAAATCAATTAAATAAATAAAATGGGTAATGTCTTTTTTAAATTTCTTTTTTCGTGAAGACTAGAGCATCCAATATTTTGACATTTATTATATTTTATAAAACATTTTTCCTGCATTCGCGGAACTCGAAAGCGATGAAAAAGCAGGACTAAGTGTTTGCAGAGCATGCAAATTTAAAATGAAACCACATATATGAAAAAGCTGTCCGGAATAGATTTAAATTTAAATAAAAGGAAAAAAAAAGAATGCAATAGAGGAAAGAAATGTGGGTCACATATACATATGTTCACTGATTCGTAGGGCAAAGGGGTTATTACCGTGATGATGGTTGACGCATCGATGTATAATGCATAGCGCGATTCGACCAGTCACCACGATAATTGCTATAAGACACGCTCTCAAAATTCTCGGTACTTCTTGTAATTCACTATGGGGATTGGTAATCTATTAAATGATTCATTTAGGATCATTTCTCTATTTTTATAGACTTTTCTTATGCCCCATTTCATTCTTCTATATCTATATGATTCACAGTTCAAAAATTTGAATTTTGTTAGATTAAAATAATAATGAATCTAAAACAATTTGTAAAGTATTTTCAGGAAGAAAGACTATTTATTTTATTGGATGTGGATAAAGATATTATTTGATATTAAGATTGAGTACTGAAAAAAGTGGGAATGAAACAAGAAAATATTATCTTAAATACGCAGAGTACCCGAAAATTGGTTCCAATTAATACTGAAGTTTATTTTTTCTGTGTTGAAGTGCCGTCAATCAAAATGTCTCGGTTTACTTTATTTCGTCAAACTCAAGCTGCTTATATCAAGGGCACAAATCATAATTACTGATACAGGTAATCATGGATGCGCTGTAATAACAGCGAAACATGATGATAGCTTAGGGCAATTTTTTTTGTTTGACATTCTCTGAGATTCACCTGCAGTCTTCAACGTAATCTATGATCGATGCTACAGTCGTGCAAGAAGTGAGATCGGATGGCAGGACAATTTTCATAAGATATACCCAGAGAGCTGACTTTCCAGGAAATTAAGGATTCTAGACCTTTGAAAATTGGTTGTTTAATAAGGAACAAAATGGAATAAGGAACAAAATGTAGTATGCTGTTCAAATATATATTATTAAGAAGAGAAGAACATGTAAATAATAAAATACTTTCAATTTAAATTTTGAAAGAATTCCTCACAGAATTCTTATTTTACGAACATTATAATTCCGAACATTTTGAAAACTTGGGATTAAAAAGCGATCCATTTTTAAAATGTCCTTTTTTCAATACGGAAAAAATAAAATTGCTAAAATAACCATTTAAATAATTAAGATGTACTCTGAATGCATTTTTCCTGGAATTTAGTAAATTTCACCTACCATTTTACATTGTAACTTCTGTACAAAGAAAATCGTAAACGCTCGGCTATTTTCGCTGCACAATTTACAACGTCACAATGGTTTTACTCTCTAAACCGTAGTCACTTTTGACTAGTGAAATAGGGCCGATTTGGTCTCCAAATGATTAAGTACCATTTTCACTACACAGAAAAAACTAAGAATAAAATTTGTTGCAGGTAATTTTTTAGAGGAATAAATTTTTAGTTAAACAACTTCACGTCTTTCAAATACATGTGTTGATATGGAAAAATCAAAGAAAATTTAACCGATATTTGGGAAAAATTTATCCTGTTTAGTTAATTTTTGTTGCAGGTAATTTTTACCCCGGAATCGAGGTAAATTCGAGCCTTGGTTTTTTCTGTGTAATTTTTAGTCAATAATGACCAACTCTCAGTGAGATCTGTACCAATTCATTTAATAGAAAAATTCACTGTTAGAAAAAGCTTCAATGACTTTAGTTGAAGTTTTATTCAATTACCGTAACTGAATCAATTTTCATCTAAAAGTAAATGAATTTCCAACCAAAATGAATCAATTTTCAACTAAAATTAATGAATTTCCAACCAAAATGAATAAATTTTCAACTAAAATTAATTAATTTCCAATCAAAAGTAAATGAATTTTCAACGACAATACCTAAATGAAATTTCAATCACAGTAAATGAATTTTCAATCAAATTTCAATCAAATTTAATCAATTTTCAATCAAAAGTGGTTGAAATTTTAAAATTTTTCTATCAGACTGAAGTCAAATTCAGAACTGTGACTAAAGTGAATTAGCAGTAATTATTTCACTGTTTGTGAAATTTCATTATTCAATAAATTCATTACCAATTTCATGATTGACTAAAACTTAGTAAAAATTGTTACTCAATTATTTGGCGGACGAATCGGTTTTATTTCATTAGTGGAAAGTGACTATTTCAGATTTAGAGAGTCTAATTTCAAGGAAAAATGCGTTCAGAGTGCATCTTAACTATTTAATTGGTAATTTTAGCTAATTTCTTTTTTCCGTGAAGGTACACGAACTAAATAATCTAAAATAAAAGTTTAAAATCGAAACCGAAATTGTTATGAGTTTTAACGGAAAAGCGGATACCGAAATTGAAATTTTTAAGGGTTTTAACCAAAAAATGGAAACCAAAACCGAAATTATTTTGGTTTTACTCCCTGAGAGAAGATAGATAAACGATGGAAGTTTCTGAAGTAGAAATTCTGTTGAAAGTGATCGGTTGGAAATTTCTTCTCGGTTTTTTCCACCCTGTCCATGAAGATGAAGGTAAAAAATATATCTGATGGAAATCTAGAAACCTGTCTCCGCTAACGAGGGAAATAGTTCTTGGATGGTCGGGCGCAAATCGTGCGTGCCGATTCATGGTGGATTTCCACCGTTTGATGGTTCTAGACATCCATCGACGACAACCGCGAAGCGGAGAATGTGGTAACATTGAGGATTAGCCATTAACCGTGAAATGGAGTGACAGTCTGACGGCGACCCAAGTGCCGAGCGGACGCGCGCGCTTTCCATCACGGAATTTATTCGATTTCGAATTTGAATTTGTGACTTTCTGTGTATTGACAAACCACCTCTTTCCCTAGATCGAAAATCAGTAATCCTTCATGATGACAATTTTCGTCAAAAAATCCAGTGCAGTGCTTTTCCTTTCATTCTGGAATTATTCCTGTGAGTGCCGCAATTAGATTTTAAATTAAAATTGTATAATTAGTACAAAAAAAGTGTCCTTACCTCAGCGGGTGGATAAAGAACAATTTTAAAAAATTCTAAAAGTTTAAACCAACGAAGATTATTTTTTAATTCGTATCCAGTTACGAATTAACATTGACTTCAGTCTTCAACCAATTAAGTTAACCCTCAGAAAAAAGTTTTTTACATTCAAACAAAATTTGTTTAAATCAAAAATATAATTATAGGCTATAAATACAATTATAGGCTCTTGGCTGTAGGGTCAAGAAAACATTTGCTTGATTCAAACAAATATTATTTGAATCAAAAAAATTTTGTTTGAATCAAGCAAAATTTTTTCTGATCAACCAAATGTTTTTTTAATATAAACAAATTTTCATATCCAATCAAGAAAAAGAGGCAAAAACGATTTTTTAAACTTGGAAATAAGTTTTCTCTGAATGAATTGAAAGACAAGTGCTTGTATTCATTATATACAAAAATGATATTATTATGCATACAGTGCAGTGCAGTGAAATATTTATTTATTCATAGTGTGTATTGGATTTTTTATAATATCACAGAAAATTCCAGGGTATTATTTTAATCGGCAGCAAAATGAGAAATAGAAAACCAAAAGACTGTGACTGTAGAATAAATGATTCACTTCAGATCAAAATAATATCGCTGCAAATTAAAAAAATATCCCAGGATTTAGTGTGGTACAAGGCATTTGGATGTAAAGAAAGTTCTGTTTTGTTTAAAATAATTTCTCTCTGTAGGAAAGAGTAGTAGAGTAGAAGTTTTTTTTCTATTAAGTCAAATCTACTAACTGTAACAAATGAACGGAATTTTCTAAAAGAAGCGATCAGATTAGGATCTTTTAGAGTATAATTGTTAGAAATCTGATTCAAGATACTTTAATTATTCTGATAATGAGCCTCGCTGCATATATTTGAAGTTAAAAGCCATATGTGTGTACGATCGTCAGTATCTTGGTTAATCAAGATTCGTTCAATCGATAAAAATTCAGATCCGGTGATTGACACGATGAAAAAGTTTCACTGTACTTCATGATTAGTGGTCATTGACGAACATGTACGACACCTGACAACAACGTTCTTGAGTGATCGTTGTTGAGAAATCGATCTCTTTTCTGAAAGGATATGTCTCTCAGTTAGCCAGTCACTCTTCAATTTAAAAATTCTATGTATGTATGTATGTATGTATGTGTGTATATATATATATATATATAAATATATATATATATATAATGCATATATAATAGATGTACAATTATATAAGTATCATTCTCATTTAATATCTTTCATCTATTGTCACAGTGACGAGTGACTTACTAGTGTTGATTCTTTCTGTTCAGTGGGTCGTTTATTGATGAATTATGAATCAAGTTTTTTTTTTGTTGATATTACAGGTTTTTTGAATTCATAATTTTTATCAGTGAGAAGGATTAATTGTTTATGACTGTGGAATAATTTAATGAAGAAATAACAGGATGTGATGAAAATATCGAGTGAATCAACTAGAAATTTCATTAATGACTATGAATGATTCATTTTTAGCGATAAATTCTATAGTTGATGAAGTAATTAATGGGCGTATTACTTATAAAGTTTGTCAAGTTTTTATATAAAGTTAATGAGAAAAAACAAATTAATTAATACACTTTTTACATTGCGTGATAAATACATAATTCTCAAACCTTAAGTTAAACAAATTTAATCAAAACACTAATTATTCTCTGGTGAATATAACTTTATATTTTGCATTGAAAAAAAGTTTTTTTTTTAAATTCAAACAAAATTTGTTTAAATCAAATAAATCTGTGTTTTACTATGGGTTTAAAAACCACTTCTTCGCTTCAAACAAATTTTTAGGTGTAATTTACCAGAAATTATAAAATAAAATTGTGTAACTATTCTCTATGCAGTAAAGGACACTGCAAATTACATTTAATATGTAAATACATACATAAATAAATACATTTATATAAATACACTATAAAATAACAAATTTTATAGTTACCCTCATATTAATACTAATACTTATTTAAATAATATTAATAATAATATTAATATTAATACTAGGGTAACTATAAAATTTGTTATTTTATAGTGTATTTATTTTAATGTATTTATTTATATATGTATTTACATATTAAATGTAATTTGCAGTGTCCTTCACTGCATGGAGAATAGTTACACAATTTTATTTTATAATTTCTGGTAAATTACACGAAGAAATTTGTTTGAAGCAAAGAAATGGTTTTTGGCCGCATAGTAAAACACAGATTTATTTGATTTAAACAAATTTCTTGGTGTAATTCACCAGAAATTATAAAATAAAATTTTGTAACAATTCTCCATGCAGTAAAGGATACTGCAAATTACATTTAATACGTAAATACATACATAAATAAATATATTTATATAAATACACTGTAAAATAACAAATTTTATAGTTACCCTCATATTAATATTAATACTTATTTAAATAATATTAATAATAATATTAATATTAATACTAATATTTCTACTATTTTAATATATCACACTATTAGAAGAAACTTCAATTACTTTACCTGAAGTTTTAGTCAATTGTCGTAACTGAACCAACTTTCAACCAAAAACCAACCAAAATTTTTAACGAGAATAAATGAATTTTCAACCAAAAGTAAATGAATTTTCAATCACAGTAAATGAAATTTCAATTATCAGTAAATGAATTAGTTTTTTCAAGTTTCGACCTTTTGTAGACTCAATAATTAACCAATAAATGACTTCAAATGGTCAGAATAAAAGACATCAGTATTAAATTGAAATAAATATATTAAAAGTACAAATCTGGCACCGTGTCGAGCACATATAGACCTTTTTCAATTCATAAGTAAATAAGCTAGAAAAACATTAAAATTGAAATAATATAATCAAATCGAAAACAATATGTGTGAAAATTGCTGAGTAAAAAGTAGAAACCTCCAATTAATATATTAAAGTACTAAATATATTAAATATATCACCTAATTACTAAAATATATTACTATTATAAATATATTAGATATAAATAAATTACTAAAATATATTACTATTATAAATATATTAAATATAAATAAATTACTAAAATATATTAAAGTACATACAAATTAAAAATCAATTGATGTGTATATCACATAAAATCATTCTAGTGTAAATCGTAAAAAAAAATCGGGAAGAATCGGGCATCAATCGTTGCCAAAAAAGGAAAAAAATACAGATAAAGAGACCCATCCCTAAAAAGACTCTCCGACTAGTCTGAAAAATTATTTAGTTAGTTAAACTATGATAAAATATCAAGTTAATGTACATAAAGTTATGTCACATTTCAAAAAAAGATTTAATTTTTACAATAATTTACCATTATATTTATATAAATTTATAATAAGTACTATAAATAAATAATAATACTATAAATAAATAATACTAAAAATTTATATATAAATTTACCATTATAGAGATATTCTAATAAAAAAGAATTTTTATGTAGACATTTTGTTGGCAACGATGAATGGAAATAAATATTAATTTATTTCGGTGGATCACATATTACCTTCTTTTCGGCATTTAACCATAAAATTTCGTTGGTTACGTAATTTAGCTAATTTTTCTAAAATACACAAGTATCGATGTAGGTTGATGTAAAGCTGATGAGACTCTGTCCGAGCATGTTGGAAAAAGCCGCTTACATCCATTGTATCCCAATCCATCATAATTAGTTTTTTCTGGCTTCGACCTTTCGCAGATTCAATCATTAAATGGTTTCAAATGGTCAAAATAAAAGACATCAATATTAAATTGAAATAAATACATTAAAAGTCCAAATCTGGCAACGTTTCGGTCACATATCGCCACTTTTCAAGCCGTAAGTAAATGAATGTTCAATCACAGTAAATGAAAAGTGGTTGAAATTTCAAGAATTTTCTATCAATGTCTTACAAATATATGTTTGCCTATAAAATATCCCATCCCTGTTACAGTTTTTGCACTTTTATTTTCCATGCAAATCAATTGACACTCTTCAAAAGACGATCAAATCCACCCCTATAAAAGGAAAAAAAAAAATGAACTGAATCATATTCGAGACGTGTCTTCCTTAGATATTCCCGCCACGACCTCAGCCGTCAACTCGATAAGATCAATAAAATTCAGAGCCTCACATGCGTTCCTGGCAGTGTCAGTTAATAAAACTTGATAATATGCATCGCAATCGATGAATCACAAATTATTAAAACTAGCCATGTTTCTGATTACAGATGGAGAACGAGGCCTACGAGGATGATCCATCGTCGCGCAACTTACATCCTCACTCCCTTCAGGAGACGCCTCGAGCGCCCCTAAGAAAGCTCATCCGTCCAACTGAATTATTTCGAATGGATTCCTCCACGAATCCCGATTCCCACATCTATGAGGACATCACTTCCGGCGCCTCTGCGGGGAATCCCTCGAATTCTCCCTTTCGAACGTCATCTTCAAGTGCGCGCCTACCCGAAGGAGAACCTTCTCGACCCGAAATTCGAAATTCGGGTCGGTTCTCTGTCTCGGAAACTGTCCCGAATTACTACTCCAACTCGGAAATTGATCAGGACTCTTTAAATTCCTTTCACCGGAATCTCACCCTTCCTCTTCGAAGGACCACCCCTCTACGAGATAGTGTCGAAAACGTGATAAGTTCCTCCGTCCGTGTGACCAGTAGGGAACGGATCCGAGCTGGTCCCACAATTCGGGATGGTGGTCCCACAATTGAAGAAAATTCCAGGTACACTTTCGGTCCCATACCTGAAGTCCATGGTGAGCAAAAACACGTAAAGAGGCGCCGGAAGAAGGACTGCAAGCATTGCAAGAATAGAACCAATTCTGGATTTTCTTCGACGACTGAAGTTCCTGTGGATGTGCCCTGTAATGAGAGGCTTTATGAGGAAAGTGAATTTGGATCGGAGCAACGAAATACAAAATCGAGGATTGGTATTGAACCGATTTTTACACTTCCGGAGGGAAGATTGCCGAGTTTCTGTAGCTCGAGGTGTGAAAAAACATCGGGGAGAACGAGTAGTGTTTATTGCATTTCGAATAATGTTAATGTTGGTGCCGGTCCGGGTAATGTTAAGACCTTGAACTATGACAAGAACGACATAGAGGCGAGGCTCGCCCACGTTGAGGCTTGTGAGGACAAGGCCCTCATTACTCCACCGAAGAACCGAGCTGGGATGAAGGTGAACTCTATCTACGCGCAGGAACACTGGCATACCAAGGACCCAATCTTCCTTACCGACGTTAAAGAACAAAGTCCCTTTCAGGTGAGAGACTCGCGATGCACGATTTCTTTTGTCTGCAGGTGCGCCACTCGACTTTTCTCTCGGGCGATGCTCTTGAAAAAATTACGACCGAGTCGTATCACCTTTCTGAGCCTTGCTGACTTAGGGAGGATGTAGTAGTTCTTTTGTAGGTGCATGTCCTTGGAAGGGAAAAAAGTGGAAGGTGAAGGAAATTTGTAGTACATTTTGGACTGGACTGGTTTTTTTCTCTTTTTTTTTTTGTAAGTGAAGATATATGAGGGTATTCTGTTAGGAGAAATCATTTGAGGGCTCAGAAAAATATGGAATAATAATTGAGAAGTGAGAGCACAGAAGATCTGCTTAAGTTCTCTTAATAATTGGTTAACAGTTAATAAAATTCTATGAAAAATAAGCCCAAGATAAAATAATGTTGTTCGCTAGAGGCGTGCAGTTTGTAAGATTGAATTTTTAATACAAATTGATACTTTTTTGGCCACGTTTAGAACATTGAATTTTTCGAAATTAAATTTAATTCTAGAAGAAATCTAGGCAACCTAAATCACTTCGAATGTAGGATTTCTTGAAACCGAAATCATTCAGTTAGTTTTGAAATGAAATCCATCTAAAACGATCAAATTTCTAAAATTTGATTCGATCCGATCGAATTTTAGGAATTCGATCATTGTTTTATATGGATATAATTTCAAAACCAACTGAATTATTTCGGTTTCAAGAAATCCTACATTCGAAGAGAGCTTAGAGGCTTAAATTCCTTCTTGAATTAAATTCAATTTCGAAAAATTCAATGGCCAAAAAAGGAACCAATTTGCATTGAAAATTCGATCTGAGAAATGCACACCTCTATTCGTGTCTCAAATTTGAATCGTCTTTGAAATAGTTTGGAAAATCGAAGAAAATAGCCACATTATTAAATACAACAAAGCTTAAAAAATAAATCTAATTGTGATTTAGAAAAAAATAGTTGAATCTGTAATTATTTATTTAATAGTAGTTATTTAAGATTTTGTATTTTTTCCTTCGCTTTAGAAAAAAATCGTAATTTTGATTCAATCTTCATCATTGATAGTGTATTTTGTTCTTTAAAATGTTATCTTTAATTATATTTGGATGATTTTTATTAAAACACAGTTAAATTTGCATGAAAAAAAATTTTTAATTAACTAATATTTTTTCAAACTAGTTATCTAGATACCTAACAATCTTAATTTTAATAAAATTTATCCAAATAGAATTGCAGCTTGAGCAATTATATGCTGATAAATGAAATTGTTATCATTCTATAGAAATTCCCTTTTAAAATAAGTCCAAGAACATTGAAAACGTACATTATTCCAGATCTTACTTAAAATTTGAGAATATATTGAAACTTACGGTAGCTTTGCAAAATCTTTGTTTGAAAAACGCCTTTTAAAAGAAATTATTATAAAAACATAATTATACCATTAAATTCGGAGTAACTGACATATTTTCTATAATCAAAAATAAAGAAGATATTAGGCTTTAAAAACTTTAAGGCCGATGAGGGAGTACTGGGTATTGTTCATTTTAAACCAAATTCACACTTCATCATTTTTTGTTCAAAGGGAACAAATATATTCGAGTGTACGTTAAATTTTAGGAATTTTAATTTTTTGGACCACTCTAGAATATAAATTTCCATTTATAAGAATGAAAATGTCACGCCTAGTCTCGATCAACCCAAAAATGCTTGCACATCTAGTTTCTCTTTTGTACGTGTTTCGGGGATGCACCCCGGTTATTTTAAGTCAAGAAAGAAAAAAATCGTACTACACGGTTTTGAGAAAAAAGATTTTTTCTTTTTTAACAATGAAAAATCTCATTTTTCTCGAGAATGATGCAAAATATGAATAGCAGTTCATAGTTCAAAATTTTTTCAAAAAAATATGAAAAATCGAAAAAATTGACTAAAATAGCATTTAGTTTAGCGAACTTTAACATTTTATTTTTAAAAACATTTTTTTTACTTTAGTAGCAATATGAAGAGCATGTTATATGATATTCTTAAGTTTCCTAAGCTTCAAAGTAAAGAAAAATTGGTTTTTATCTCTAAAATTGAAGAAATATCGTTTTTAACGATTAAAAATCTCATTTTTCTCGAAAAACAGTAATAGCAGTTCATTGTTCAAAATTGTTCTCCTTCCTAAAATCTATAAATTTATACTTTCACCAGATGTTTATCTTGTGTATTTTAACAAATTTTTCAAAAAAAAAAAAAAAAAGAAAACAAAATGTAGAAAAAATCGATAAAAGCGACTAAAATAGAATTGAATTTAACGAACTTCAACTTTTTATTTCCAAAAACGTTTGCTTTTGGTCAGTAACAATGTGAAAAACATGTTTGTTCTTTACCATTACAAAAGTCTTCATGTCCAATAATATATTTCAGATATTAAAAATAAAATGTTAAATTTCGTAGAAAATGTTGATGTAAATGTTAAAGTTCGTTAAACTAAATAAATACTACTTTTGTCCATTTTTATCGATTTTTTCTATTTTTTTTCCTTGAAAAAATTGACTGAAATATACAAAATAAACATCTGCTAAGAGTATAATTTTATAGATTTCAGGAAGGGGAACAAGTTTGACCTATAAACTGCCATTCATATTTTGCGTCGTTTTCGAGAAAAATAAGATTTTCAATCGTTAAAAATGATATTTCTTCAATTTTGGAGATAAAAATAAATTTTTCTTCACTTTGAAGCTCACTTTGAAGCTCAGAAACCTTAAGGGCGTGTGATACGTTTTGATGTCACGAATTACCGACGGGTCATAAAAAATATTCGGCAATCCTATTTTTAAAAAACAAAGATATGAAGTTGAAACTTAAGAGAATGATAGAAAATATGATAGAGCACATCTCTTATGCGTCATTTTTTCAAAATTTTGAAAAAAATATTTTTTGAAAAAAAATATTTTTGAAAAAAAATGTTGAAAAAAATATTTTTTCAAAATTTTGAAAAAAATGACACATGACAGATGTGTCCATTCTCATTTCCTAACATTCTCTTAATTTTCAACTTGATATCTTTGATTGTTTTAAAATAGGATTGCCGAATATTTTTAATACCCCGTCGGTAATTCGTGACATCATAACGTGACATCACACGCCCTTAATCGAGGCTAGCCGTGATTTTGCTTCGTTAACAAAGTTCCTCAATTTTACTATTCCAATTAAAATTTATTTAATTTACAAAGTGCTTATATTTTTACGAATTTGTCGCGAATTCGTTCTTCCTTTTTAATTACTCAACGCTCACAATTTCGGATAATTATTTTAAATTTTAATTAAAACTAATTACATTTATTTTCCGCCAACATAACTTCCTACATTCTTTTCCAGGAAAAAAGGACGTTAATTTATTTCTTTTTCATTCTTAATTTCTAAAAGAATTAATGTTCCCTTCACCGAAAAATTCAGCTTTGTTCCTTGAAGATAATTTGAAAGAAATTTCTTGCATTCACATCTCCAGCTTGAAGTGAACCGGTTATTTCGATTGATTGTGTTGCTGAGAGCTCCAAATGCCGACTGACAGTCAACGCACGTGGCATGGTAGTTCAGTGCGCATGTACTATCAAAGATCAGCCCGCTTTCTGTCAATCTATAAATCGCGCGAAGCATTTGAATTAACTCGAGATTTTGCCACTAGGTGCCGCATGGTGAAATCGAGTCGATTTCATGTTTCTCACAAGAGAAATGACTCTTCTAGATTATAATAGGGCACGAGTCAACTGTAAAAGCATACTTACCTGGCGCAGAGGCTACCGTGATCAACAAGGCGGTTCCTCCAGGGCGAGGCTTTTCCATTGCACTACGGTTTAGCTGACCCTTGCGAATATCCCTAATGTGGATATCTCGGGCGTATAATTTTTGTTAGTCGGGACTGCGTTCGCGCTGTCCCGGAAAAATTTAATTCAAATAAAACATTTTTAATTATCTGCGATAATGAACAAATGAAGTTATATATTATTATTGTAAAATTGTTTAGTTTATTTAAATTTTCAATTTTTAAATTGCTTATGATTGAAAAGTGTTCACGGAAAATAAAATCTGTAAAATTAACAGCCATGTACTGCTGCAGACAGCATTCTTCTGTTGAAATCAGAACAGCAGCTTTTTTGTTATATTTACAGAAATTTCTGTTAAACTAATAGATGATTACTAAATTTACCAGATATGAGCGGCTGAAAGTAAAAACGCGACAAAAAAATTTTGTGAGTAAAAGTGGAATATAAATTTTTCAAAGTAAAAAGGGAACAAACAAATTTTCCGAGTAAAAACGGAACGAAATTTCTTCAGAGTAAAAATGCAACAAACTAATTTTCCGAATATTAGTATTGAGTATTAGTTTGTTGCATTTTTACTCTGCAGAAATTTTGTTCCGTTTTTACTCGGAAAATTTGTTTGTTCCCTTTTTACTCCGAAAAATTTATGCTCCATTTTTACTTTCAGTCGCTCATATATCTGCAGAATTAACAGAAGTGTCGGTTAGGTTAAGCTTTTTAACAAAAATTAGAATTCCGTTAAAACCAACTCCTAACAGACATTTCTATTAATTCTACAGACATCTGTTAAATTTACTAATTATCTGTTATTTTAACAAAAATGTCTGTAAATATAACAAAAAAAATCTGCTGTCCGTATTCAACAGAGGACTTCTGTTAATTCAACAGATTTTTTATTCTTTAAGGATACTCCTTTATCGATTAATTCAAGAGATTTTTTATTCTTTAAGGATACCCCTTTATCAATTAATTCAACAGATTTTTTATTCTTTAAGGATACTCCTTTATCAATTAATTCAACAGATTTTTTATTCTTTAAGGATACACCCCTTTATCGTGTCTCAAATTTAAATAGTCTTTAAAATAGTTTGTAAAAACGAAGAAAATAACCACATGATTAAATAAAAAAATTTTGAAAGAGAAATCCAATTGTGATTTTAAAAAAATACTTGAATCTGTAATTGTTTATTTATCATCAGTTACTTAAGATTTTGTATTTTTTCTTTCGTTTTAGAAAAAAATCATAATAATTCTATTTGGCTGAATTCCCTAATGCCACTTTTTAATTGTTTACCAATAAATTAATTTCGCAGGAATTGCAATTTTCTAACACTTGTATACATATACCCATGTCCCATACCCTTTATGGTTTTATGTATTATAAATTTCTGTACAAGTTGGAAATTTATAAATTCCATTCTAACTAATTTTATCAATAAAGTAAAAGTGGACTTTCTTTAATTTATGTAAGTTTTTTCTGATTCTATAATTAGGAGTACTTAATCAGTTTTCAAATATTTCTTGAATCAGACCTTTGAAATGTAATTCATAATTTTTAATTATGAATAATTAATAATTAAAGTAATTCATAATTTTTTGAAATAAAATTCGACCTTAAAAATCGAGAAAGATAATTTAAGAATAACATATTTAACAATAAATACCGCTGGAATGGAAAAAGTAGGCCATTTTTCTCATCTTTTTTTTTCTGATCATAAATCTATCATTCAGTTCCGACATTAGCTTTCGTGAATGAAGTCTTTATATTGAACCGAAGCTTATTTAGCAGAAATTATGACTTGGTGGGACCGACCGCGAGAGAGATTCGCAGTTATTTATTATCACATGAATAATGCATAATATGCATACCCAGAATAAGCACAAATAACACCATAGTGTTCAACAGTACGATATTTCAGAAACCTTTTTATTAGCAATAACGAAAAACAGAGGGGCATTGTATCTAAGTCTGAATAAAATTGATTGAGATAATAAAACCAGTATATTTAAATTATAATAAAAAACTGTACAAATCAATTGACCTAATGTAAAAATTTATTAGTGGAATAGTCTCTATTGTAGAAATCAGTTCGCTATCTACAAATAATGATCTCATGTCCAGTGAATTCGCCAACTCCATTGTGACATGAAATCTTGCCATCTTATACGATGAAATAAGCAACAGGCGATCGATCAGAAAATATTTACTCACTGACAGATGAATTGAAAGAATTAAACTTTGATCGAACAGGTGAAGGTAAACTTATCTTCACGTGTAAATTTGTTGACATTTGCCAGCTGATCATTGCATAAATTTTGTAGGTCGACTTTCAACTTTCTTATCTCATCAGAAAAATTATATGAATTAGAGGCAGGACTTGAAACTATTTAAAAAATAGATTCATGGACCACCTTTTAATTAAATTTTTTGCAGTCCTTTCAAACTTGGAAAAAATTGTTCTTGATTGACTTTACAACTCATTCCTAATTCTTCATTTCTTCGTTTTTTCTTTGCTTCCACTTTATGTTTGGCTAGACCCGAAGCTCATAACGAATTCGAATAAAAAAAATCAACATCCTGGAGGAAAATGGTAATCATGTCTGGTTAAGCGATGATCGATGCCGAGTGAAATTTTAAGGGAATGTCTTGGCAATTTAGCATAAACACTTTGATCCAGAGCCTTTGATGTTGAAGGCAAAAGGGGTCCAACCTCCAACTTGAGCACGTTCAGCTTCAGCGGTCCTTAATTACAAGCGACGCCACCTACTTGGCCCGGTGAAAATTTGTCTAACGTGTTGAAGAAATGGGAAGGGACAAATACAAGAAGGACAAGAATAAGATGAAATGCAGTTGGCTCATCTTCCTACAAGCGATGATCCTCATCGAAATAGAACGGAAAACAGGAGCAACTTGCCGCCGTTTCCCAGACACCACTGCCAGACGACCCTCTAAACTCCTCCACCTGGCAAAGTCCGTTTAATGACTTTGTGACGGAAATAAGTTTTTATCCTCTCGTCTACATTCGCCGCTAAGAAAGTGCTGCTGTTTCCCTCCTTCCTTCCCTCGTTACTTCGTAATTAACCGCCTCAAGAGCGCCTCGTTCGTGCAATTCCTTTTAATTACCTTCCGTTACGCCGTCGATAACGTAAGAGATACAGAGGAGGGACCGAGCGAATCTTTCAAGGCCCCTTTTTTTTATCCAGGAATTTCTTACCGAACGGGGTGCTGAATGAGGAAAGAGGGAGGTGGCGAGGGCGCGCAAAAAAGCTCCGGGGAGTATATGATTATTGCTTCATTTACATTCGAAAATGCCTTTAGTTTTTTCCTCTGTTAGATTAGTTCACTTACCTGTCTTCGTACTACCATAACATCACATTTTATTACTATTTGCTGAAGGTAGAAAAATGTTAATCAATAATCAGGAGTGTTTTAGAGATAACCAGACGGGAAATAGTTTATGCACAGGTAAATGAGTTTCTTGTTATTTGAAAGAGCAAGTGCGAAAATAGAATATGTGATTATTAGCTACCTAATTAGGGGTCTTTTCAATGCGCATATTTTAGTAATTATTAAAATAACGAGTGGATGAAAATTAGCTTGTTTGTAATCAGAGTTTCTTTTATAATTTTTATACAATTGATTAGTTCCTTTGATTAATCCTAAAGTAGATTTTAGAATTAGGATAGGAATAGATTTAGAATAAGGAGATTTCATTTCCGAATGTTTATTTTTAGTCACTGAGAAAAAAAATTCTGGAGGCAAAGAAATTTCTTTCATATAATAAATATTCATTGACACAATAAATATTATTCGATGAAATTATTTTTTTTGATATGAAGAACCTAGTTTTTGCATCCTAAGAAATATTTCTTCAGTTCTTCAAATTCGATTTTTGCCAAGTGATAAATACGTATTTGAATATATAAGATGGTATGGTGTTGACCAGGGTCCAAGTATAAGGTTAAAGATGTAAATAAGTAGAAAGTGTTGATTACTGGTCAGTATATGCGTATATGCGTGTATGGTCAATAATACGTATTTGATTCAAATAAATCATCCATACTTGGATCGAAAAACCCTCGAATGAAACGAGGATAGCAAAATGCTGTCAAATAGTGCGCCAATAGTTCCCTCACATTACATTAATAGTTTCATTACAAATAAATAATCTGATTCCAAAAAATTATACACCAATAAAAATTATAATAAAAAAACATACACAGTCCTTTAAGATTAAAAGCTTAAAAATTTCACTCGAGAAAGTTGTGAGATCAATAAGCTGCGCCAAATAATTATTCTCATAAATATAAATTATTAAAGAATATTTTTAGTTTTCAGAAAATACTGTTTGTCACATTATAGCATTAAAAATTTGTCATTACAAACATTGCACATTTGGCGGGCCTGTCTTTTTGATGGAGAATACATTTCAACCCATGCAGTTTTGAATATTAAAAAGTTTTAAAAATTGAAAAGAATCTAATGCAAATGACATAATATACATATTATAATTATATTAATTTGTATAGACAATAAAAATGTTTTTGGGAACGTTT
>JBAGKK010309307.1:0-19909 GCA_037177015.1 Euceroptres primus
ACCTTTAATGTCAATGAATGCAGAAACGAGCTACTTTGAAAAAATTAAACTCGTGTCATTTACCCCTAAAAATAGGCCAAAAAGGGTCAACTTTGAGAGATGATAACTCGCGATCTATTATAGTTAGGATATTTAGTTGTGATTTTTAGCAAAAAATCGAAAAAATTGTGATTTTTGAAAAAACCATAACTTTTTAACTATTGGTCCGAGAAAACTTTTTTAAAAGTTTTTATTCAGAATTTCATCTACTTTCTTTTTAGTATAATGTATTTTTCCTCTACGATGCACAGAAAAGCAACAAACCACATGTATATGATTTTTTGCTTCTTTTTCAAAAAATTTTCTGGGTTACCGGGCAAAAACCTTGACCCAAACCTGAAACGATATTATGCACCTCAAAATGAAACGATTTATAAAAAAAATTTGGTTTCTTTACTTTATCAACCAAAAGTACCAGATGAATGGACCATTACGACTATTTGAAAAGGGGATGAAAATTAATTTCGAAAATAAAAATGAAAATTAACTTTTATTTTTTCAAAAATGTAAAAAAAAGTGTATAATTTAATGTTTAAGATAGGGAAAAAATGCTAATGTGTTTATTTCGTGAGAAATTATAAGTTATCTAGGATAATGTATACGTTCAAATCCATATTCTTCAGTTTCGGCCTTTTGTCAATTTTATAATACGTATGTATTTTTTTCGTATGAAAGGTCAAATTAATAATACATCTCTGAGTATTGATAAAGTCCGAAACGTTGCCTATCAATACTAAAAGATGTTTTTATTAATTAGATCTTTTACACGAAGAGAATACATATAAAATATATGTTGTTGTAAATAAAAAATGTAAAATTTGTCGGGAAAATAAAAAATTTGTTTGAGAACAAGGGAACAAATCGGTAATTTTAAATGGCCTGATCGTTAGGCACCTTGAGAATTTACATAGAATGTATTCCTCCTGACATGAATTCTAGTCATAATCCTATAAAATCCTGACGAGGATTCTGGTCCAAATTAAAGTAAAGGCCGGACAGCGAACATACAGAGTCCAGAATTCTCATCAGAATTCTATAGAACTTGAACTAGATTCTTCGTCAAGATTTTATAGAATTAGGACTAGATTTCAAGTTAGGATTGTAATAGAATTTGGACTAGAATTCATGTGCGGATTGTACAGAATTCAGACTGGAATTCATGTCAAAATTATACAGAATCCATTCTTACTTAAATTCTATAGAATTTTTCTACCAGGGGTTACAAACTATTAAATGCGTAAATTTTGAGCAAGTATGAAATAAAACAGTTCTGTGTTGACACTCTGTCATTAGTCACGAATCAAAGCGTTTCTGTGATTTATTCTGAGAGGCTTCTACTTCCGAAGGGCAGACCTCATAAGTAAATTAAATGTCTCTAAAAGAGCGATGAGCCTCCGAACAGTAATTAATCAAATCAGATATAGCTGAATTAAGTTAAGCTGATACATACGTCAGTGACGAAAATAGTTCATGACCACAGTGAAATTTATATTACTCCGTTCGGCTTGACCCAGTTACAAATAATGATGGCTTACTAAATCTTTCGCATGTCGAATTTCCCTTAGCGATTGCTAAATTGATTCGGAAAGCTCAGTTTTGCAATCAAAATTTATCTAATGGATTCGCCTCAGAAATAACTTTTTACGATGGACGCGAAATTTCAAATTTGTAAACAAAGATATTATTTCAGAGTGTTACAAAATGACCGTTTGCAAATCTAAACGCATATTTACAAAGCAGAATTGAACAAATAATTTAAACTGCAATTTAATTTACAGAGTGATTTTATTCACAAAGTGATTCGAGGAAGCAGTGAGAATTGGATTAAAGAGTGTTTTAGATGATAAAGCAACAAATTGGGAAATGATTGAAATAAAATTAGCCATCAATTGAGAACTCAATTGAGTTGCGTTGAGAGGATTTTACATAACGTGATAAAAACTACTTGTTTTTTTTTACAGTCAATTTTACTCATCAATTTTGCTGATGAGCCTTTTCAGACAAACAAGCCTAAATGAGAAAAAAAGGTCGCTTAAATAACGTCATTGACTTTGCAAGTCAAGTTAAGTAGTCAATCAATGCTATCTATTGGACAATGGAAGCACCGCTATTTTTCGCACATTATTAATATCAATCACTTCCTTGTCTAGTTGAAACCCGTAGGTATGTATTTCAAACCGCAACCAATAGTGACATAATAATATTGCTACTGAGAGCCACATAAGTCAGTTAATCAATTTTGAATAACACGGTTCAATGAGCAGTCCTTAATACGTGTCATTGAGGAGTGGAGTGGTTTCAGCTGCACGTAGTTCAAATAACTAGCCCTAGAATATTGCCACGAGAATGGGAGCAAGCGGGAAAAACAATTTTCTTGTAGCTCTCATCAATTCGATCAATTTTAATTTAAAATCATTCAAAGTTACAATGAAATACAATTTATAAATTAAAATTGGATCAGACTGTTCTGAACTAACTTGCTCGAAAAATATTGAATTTCAAATCAAGATTTCTTCATTTCAAAAGCAATTATTACTTAAGTGAAAAAAATTGAATTAGAAGTCTATTTTTTAAAAGTTTAGATTAATTACTTATAATGTCGCTGTTCCTGTTGCGAGTGCATCCGCAGCAAGGCATTTTGCTTTTGTTCCTCTTCTTGTCCTTCGCCATTTTTCCGAAAAACTCAATTTAAAATTTCAATTGGACACCAAAAAACAAAATTCCTCAAAGTTATCTTCCAAGCTCTGTCCAAATGTCGAGCACGCTGCTCTAATTGGCGCGTAAATGGTAGCAAACAGGTTGCACCTGTGTTTATGTGTGTCAAAACGTGGTTTGAATAAACTTCACAACAAAAGAGAACTTCACTGCAGTTACATAAATGACAGTTGTTTGTTTTTTTTATTCGATTCTAAATTCAATGCCATTCTTAGAAAGAACACTTGTTCAGAAAATCAGCCACATTCTTCACCATCAGTGCACCATCAATTAAATTCAAACTCTCCTGATGATTTGGAGAATTGAGTCTGACGAAATGTAATTTAATAAAAATCAAATTCTACGGAAAATTAAATTATAACTCGATTTCATTCAATTATAATCTATCACTTGCTGCATCAATTTTTTCCGAATTTCTCAATACCGTCACTTTTTACACTTGCACCGGGCGGATCAGGAACAGCAACTGTTCCAAGTTGAATACAAGATCGTTCCAAGACTAGAAAAGTGACCTCATTCCATGAATCACCAATTTTATAATAGGAACTACCTTCATGCCAATGAAAAACTATTTTACACTACTCAGTACTCAATAAATTTTTCAAAAGCCTTACTCTTTGGTTTCTCAGAGCCCACCGTCGATCAACGACTTCTCTGTCTCGGCTTTCTTACTAAAGATAGTTAAACTTGATCCTTGATAAAGAAACTGATTCTAAATCTAGACTACACTGATCCACATTTATCCATATACTAAATATTCAAAAATTAGAGAAAAAAAAACAAAATATGAAAAGTTAAAAAAATATTTTTTTTAAATGAAAAAATTTGGAGAGTTGAACAATATTTATATGCGTACATTTTTGAACCTGTCCCAAATCTGAGACCAAGTCGTGATCGACAGTAGCCAAGTTTTTATAATTTAATTTTTTTTTATTTTGGAAGAAAAAAATGGTTCATATTTCATATAAAAAAGCAAACCGTTGGAATTCCGTTATATAAATTAAAGTATTTTGGTGCACTGTTTGAATTTGGCTTGAAGCCAGCGCACACTGAACTAACTACATCAGAGAATGAGACTCATGGAACAAGGCTGCATACTGTCGATTGCGTAACAGGTAGTAGAGGGAGAGAGATGGAT
This sequence comes from Euceroptres primus, assembly GCA_037177015.1. Taxonomy (NCBI): domain Eukaryota; kingdom Metazoa; phylum Arthropoda; class Insecta; order Hymenoptera; family Figitidae; genus Euceroptres; species Euceroptres primus. The sequence continues at coordinate 3,893 of JBAGKK010309307.1, forward strand.
GATGATGGTACGTCAAGACAAATCTTGCAGGTACATACATATCCAAAGTGCTGCAACGATGAGAACTTGGAAAAATTACTGCATATATCTCATCGATAATTTATTTAATGGCACGTAGTAAAATTGCCGTGATGTGATACTCCCAGCATGTGGGAGGATCTTTAATTGAAGTTATAATTGCACTTCCATGTCACGGGTGCCGCTGGACCCTACTATTCAGAGCAGAGTCTAATCGCTAGGATTAAAAGAGGTCGGATTTTTTTCAAGTCCAATCCGACCCCTGAAAAGATACTCTCTGAAAGCCTCCTTATTAAATGAACATATTTTGAAAAATAATAAAATTTTTATATTTTATTTAATAAAGATGTTTTAGTAAAGATGTTTTAGAGCCAGATTTTTAAAACTTTATATACAGAAAAAGACAATTTGAAAGCTTCTTAAATCGGTTCATATCATTCCTAAAAATAGTCTTTTTAATGCTCGAAATCACTTCCTCAATTCATGTCTATAGCGACAGCAATAATCGTTTATGCTTTTGTAATGGTTAACTGCGAAGTTGAAGGCGAGATGAACTGGCTGATATGATTCTAACGACTATTTATCTGCAAGTGATGTAACTTGAATTAGATGCAATATGTCATAAATAGGTAATGTATCAAGTTCTTCCTCGACATCAACCAAAGTATCCTTCCTCGCCTAGATCAACTTCGCACTTGACATATAGCACCTACGATCATTTTCTTTGATCAATTTTCTAAGAAATACAAGAAGGAACAGAGCTCTAAAGTACAGACACTAAAAATTACTCTCGTTAGAGATAAAGGGTTGATAGCCTAATTCAAGTGAACTAATTGTTGACTAATGGTGCAAAAATTTATGTTTATCGTAGGAAAGTGAAATTAAAAAAGCACCATCATTATTACTTGATAGCAGCTTGTTAGGTGATAAAACAGACTGAAAAATGCTACACTTTGTGCAAATAGTCTACCGTGAGTTGAAAAAAGAAATGAATGCAGAGTCGAAAATGGAGAGGACTGGGGTAATGAGGAGATGAGATAAACAAAAACGAGAGCGAGACGGTGATAGAGAACTTACGAGTGTAGGTCATTTGGCCCTGGTAGTAGGAAGGAAGGTACACATGTTGTGCGTGTGGCGGTTGCCCGTACACATTCATGGCGGCCACGCCGATTTCATCACCACCTACATTGTTCGCCATCGAGGAATATTTTTCTTCATCAATACCCTATTTTTGAATTTTTAATTTCGTTTCTAACTTCTCTATTCACTGGGTTGCTTTTCTCTCAACACTTAACATTCCCACTTCAAAGAAGAAAAAAAACAACACTACATCTCTGCCAAAAAAAAAACTACACATAAAAACATTTCCAAAAACTGTTAACAAATATTTAACAATTTATTTCATTTTAATATCATTTTTCGTTTTCACGAAGGAAATTATTATCGCATTGTTGGCGACAAGTGACTTTCCTCCGTGTGTAACTTATTTCTAAATTATTCTAAATTTCTCATTTCTTTTGACAACCCAGTGAAGAATATGTGCTAAACACATGCAAAATTCAAAGAGAACAAGCAAATCATAACTCTCGAGATTTTCAAGTATCTTGAAATGCAGAACTTCGAAACACCGCTATTCACAACAACAAAAAATCAAAAACATTTCTAACCCTATTCCTCTTGAATCTAGAATGACCTCTATTTTTTTTTTTTTTTTTTTTTTTTTGAACAGCGAGCTAACCTTCATCTCTGAGTTTCATGATCGTCATCCTGTTCGATGACGCAGTCTAGATCTTCGTAATTGGCAGGGAAAAGGAATATTCAACATCGGGAAATAAAATGCAAGACAGTTTTTCTCGTTAGCCAATAAAAAACGGAAAAGATCTCATGCCTGCTCATGCAGGTTGCACATGCAAATTAATCTCAGCGAAGGACTCTTCAAGTCCTACTTCAAGTTTCTAAACTTTGAATTTTGAAGAGAAAGAGATTGATTTTATAATTATACATGCAAGTAGCACAGGGTTCTATTTGAACCAAGAAATCAGTTGAAGCAGATATTGTTTTAGAAATATTGAAGAAGAAAATAATTCTGAAACCGGAAAATTGTTGCCTTAACTTTTTCAGGTCACAACTTTTTGAACTTTATTTCTATTTCCTCTATCCAATTAATTATCTTCCTAATCTGACTTTAAAAAATGAAGTTTTCTCTCTGAGAAAGAAACATCTATAAAACCATAAAGAGAAGCAAAATCTAAACAACGAGTTAACGAGTAACATCAAGAGCTCAAATTGCTCACTAAAATTCGTTCATAATAAACTTTGATTAATTTGAACTGGATCAAAAACTTACCACCTTCGTCTTCACTGTCACTCATAAATGTTTCCTGCATCGATTCCGGAGCTTGGACTCTATATTTCTCCTCGATTGTAATCGAATGAGTTGTCGTAATTGTCGTTTCTGTTACTACCTTCAAGGTCTCGACGACGCTGATGTATCCCAGTTTGTTGGCAATGTCCAGAGCAGTTTGTCCACTCTTTAAAAAACGGAAATAATTAAATTCAATTTTAAAAAGTGTCTCTGGAAAGAGACAAGTGAAGAGATTTTCCAGACTTTTTCTGGAAAGTGAAATGTGAACTCTCTAAAATTTAATTAACAATTTTAAAAAATTAGTACTTACGCTTGTAACAGCGTTAGGTTTTGCCTTGCTTTCAAGAAGTAAATTAATTATGAGCGTGTGACCCTGCTGGGCTGCCTGATGCAAAGGTGTATATCCAGCATTTGTGCTGCTATCAACCTCAGCCCCAGATCTTAAAAGAAACCGGACCATGGCTGCTTGTCCAAAGTGAGATGCTACGTGCAACGGTGTATAACCAGCCTGTCAAAGAATAATGAAATAAAGCATTCTCTCTCAAAACACTCCACCAAACGCGATAAACCACTTAATTAAACTTCATTCGAAGGCTCAGGGCATTTTTGGTTCGTCTCTCAGAATGACAACGATCCTTCAACTCAGATCGATAAACTGAACTCTATTCACGGCAGAAAAAATGGCTGACTTGAACTGGAACACGACAAGGACAATTAGAATGTCTGTTATACATTCTCAAGTAATTTAATTAACAGGCACATCTATTATGAGCCCAGGACTTGTCTTTTGTTTTCAACCAAAAAGAAAGGATTTTCGAGCAAGAATATTGGAAAGAAAAGGTAGATTTCGATAAATTCGGACCTTAGTTTTGGCGTCGACCTGAGCTCCATTCTTCACGAGAATCGAGGCGACGTTGACTTTGTCTTCTTGTGCGCATAAGTGAATCGGCGTGAGTCCATTCTGCAAAATTAGTTTCGGAAACGGATATTTAAATTTCAGAAATTGGAAGATGTAAAGATTTTGTACTACCTTTGCTTTATGATTGGTGTCAGCCTTGTGTTCGATGAGTAAGGTGGACATGTCTGTGTGTCCTTCTTGGGCACTCAAATGAAGAGGAGTAAAGCCAGCCTTTGATTCGGCGTTTGCTTTTGCCCCATATTCCAACAAAGTAGTTGCTATGTCCATCTGCGAAAATAATCAAATTTATTCAATTCCTTTCTTTTTCTTTGACTAGGAATTTACACTTCTCAAAGAGTCATCCCATGCAAAGAATAATTATATAATCTTTGCAAAAAAGAACTCGACAAGAACTACAAATTGCCTACCCTTGACTTTCCGGCCCTTTAAAGACAGAGGCACATCAACGAGAAAATAGGGAGAAAAGCAGTTCAGAAAATTCATTTTTCGATTATGAATGGTTCGTTAGTCATCCAAACAAATCCCTTTCTGATATTTAAGAGAAACTATAGTCCAAGATCTTTAAAATCCTCCCAGTGACTTGAATTCTAATTTCGCAATCGACTGGATTACAAGTCGCGAATTTTCTTAGTTTGAGTGATAATTATTCTGCATTCCTGGTTTAATTGTCGTACCTGATTCTTGCGTGCGGCAATATGCAGCGGCGTGTGGCCATTTTTGGCCATGGCATGAGGCGAGGCACCTTTGTCGAGTAAAAGTAGTGCCACATTTTGGTGGTCGTAATGCGATGCTACATGTAAGGGCGTCACTCCATTCTGTAGCATTAGTCATGCGATAAAAAAGTTCATTAGAAACGGGTCAATTTACAAATTGGCGCTTATTTTACACAATTTTATCTCTGCCACAAACCTGGATTATTCTTAGGCTAGACGAGAATTTGAATCTAGAGTAGAATAATTTAAAACCAGATAATTTAAAACCAGAATAATTTAAAACCAGATTAAATTGCTAAGCAACCAGGTTTATATCCAGAGCTTCCAAAGTCAGTTCAGCAGAAAAGTGTCTTAATCACAATACATGTAAAATTAAATCCACAAAGAGACAACAAACCTTTCCCTGAGCATCGACAGGTGCATCCTTTTGCAACAAAAGTCTGGCAACAGCCATATTTCCATACTTAGCTGCGAGATGTAAGGGAGTGAAACCTTTCTTGGTCGTGGCGGTAAGCGAAGCTCTGTTTTCTAACAAAACAGCTGCAACCTGTAAGAAAACATACACAGAGTCATACTTCATGAAACGTGGATCAAAGCGTGCTTGGTAATTCAAAGTTTACCTCTTCTTGACCCTCTTTGGCTGCAATATGCAAAGGCGTGTAAAGATCCTTCGTTGTGGCATCGACGTCAGCTCCGTGCTGACGTAATAACATTACAATATCAACGTTGCCCAATCTTGAAGCGATATGAAGGGGTGTTTGCTCTTCCTGCAATTAATTACCGAAATTTTCAGACACTGTAGAGAAGGAGTAAATTATTGTTGAAGGGAGAGAGAGAAGGTTTCAAATTTATGGATTTACCCTCGCTCTGGCGTCGACTTGGGCTAAATTTCTTAAAAGTATCCTAATGATGTCAGTTTGATTCGCTCTGGCTGCAAGGTGAAGAGGCGTTTCACCTCGAACTGTTCGAACGTCTGGACAAGCTTCGTGCTGGAGTAAATAGATTACGATGCTCATACTACCCATGAAACTAGCAACGTGTAAAGGCGTTAGTCCCGACTGAAAAAAATCAAAGTCGATGGAATTATTATATTATAAATTTAAATTCTTTAGAAGAAAACCTCTATGATTCCATAGATTGAATAGAAAGAAAGAATAGAATAGAAAGAAAGAATAGAATAGAAAGAAAGAATAGAAAAATTAAAAAGAAAAAACTATGATTCCATAATAGGAAATTGAGTTCATTTCTTGGTGGATAAACTTTAGATAAAACTTTTAAAAATTGAATAAACTTACCTCAGTCGTGGCTTCAATGCTGGCTTTGTGTTTAATAAGCAATTCAACAATTTTGAGCCTGTTTTTTTTGCAAGCAATATGAAGAGGAGTGAAACCATTGAGTGCTCTCGCGTTCGGATCCGCGTTTCTGTCGAGAAGAAGCTTGGCCACGCGGACGTGACCACAATGAGATGCTACGTGTAAAGCCGTTAAATAATCCACCGTAACTTCGTCGACGGGTGCCCGATGATAGAGTAAAATCCGAGCTGCATCCACGTGATCTCCTTGAGAAGCCATGTGCAGAGGAGCGAGGCCATTCTAACAATCAAGGTAAAATCAACAATTAGCTCTGGAAATTAAATAGCTTCGTTCTGATTTTATTTTATTGAAATAAAACAACTTTACTGAAAGCTAAAACTAGAACAAGAAATTAATGGACAACTTTACTGAAAGCTAAAACTAAGAACAAGAAATGAATAGACAGTCTAGTACTTGATAAGACTTTTTGATAAGATCTAGATTAGCGAAAGGATTCCGTTCTTGCAATTGATATTAAATACAGTTCCATTGAAGCTTAAACTTTTCTGATAGGATTTATCTTTCAAGTTTTTTTTTTCATCCTTTTTTCCTTTGAAGCCATTTTATTTCAAGTCCTTTCCTGTAAAGCTCTTTTCGTTGAATTACTATTCGTACAAGTCTCTTTCTGGAGAGGGGCTTCTCGTAATGATTTTCTCAAGGAGAAGTTATTACCTTCGATTTCGAACCGATTGGTGCTCCTTTCTCTATAAGGATGTCGACCACTTCGTGATGCCCTGATCTTGCAGCGCAGTGAAGTGGCGTGAGGCCATCTCTCGTTTTTGCTTCAATGTTCGCGCCTTTGCTTATAAGAAGATTGACCATCTTGACCTTTCCCCATTTAGCTGCCACGTGCAAAGGCGTAATATTGTGCTAGAATAATAAGAAGAAATTACAGTATTATCTACTTCAAAATTAACAAAAACAAACTAAGAATTAGAAATAGCAAAACAAACATCTTTCTAAGAAGCTGAATAAAATTCTTACCTTGGCAGCGAAATTGACATCCGCCCCTCTGTCGTATAATAAAGATGCTATTCTGTCATTGCCATAATGAGCGGCAATATGGAGAGGTGTAAAACCACTTTTCGATGTCACATCTGGATTGTGATCATTCTAATAAACAGAGAAGAATATTTAAAAATCGATATAAAACTTTCGAAACTAATTCAACAATTCTTGGGATAAGTTAGGATGATATTCTTTTTTTAAAAATAAAAATCAATATTGATCGAACCTGCAGAAGCAGCGCAGCTGCCTTGCAATCATCCTTTTTAGCGGCAATATGAAGAGCTGGTAAACGAACTTTGCCACGAGTGTCGTTCTCTAGAAGAACGGCTACAACTTTATCGTGTCCTTGTTGCATCGCCACCGCCAATGGGGTAAAACCATCCTGGAAAGAAATTGGATCACGTATTTAAATGGATTAATTCTGGAGTAAAGAGGCTTTATGCTGTACCGACAACAGAGTTAAAAGGAAACTTCATCCCGAGGTGAAATCGTAATTAAGACTCACCTCTGTGGCAAGACTTTGATTGGCACCCATGTTGAGCAGGAACTTAACGACAGAGTCGTGGTTCTCCTGAGCAGCCATATACAAGGGCGTAAATCCATTTTGAGACTGTACATTAACCGAAGCACCTTGTTCAACTAATAATCGTACCACTTCCTCTTGACCAGCTGAAAGTAAAAAATTTGCTTATTAGAATTCATATCTGATAATTAGTTAATCACTATTTATATCTATGATCAGGATTTACAAGAATCAATTTTGTAGTCTTTGAACCTAATCTTAGAATTAAATGAATTAGAATTAAAATGAAAAGTTTGTTAGTTTGACGATTTGAAAGAGGGAAGTTTGTATTCGTTAAAGTTTTTTTAAATTGAAAATAGTAATGTCAGATTATTTGTAAACTATGTTTTGAATATCAAAGAATATTTCACATGTAAATTTACTTAAAAATATGAATCTATTTATAATACGTAATATTAAAGAATTAACTACAATATTTACCAAGAGAAGCAATGTGTAATGCAGTATTTCCTTTTTTCGTGGCGGCATCTACGATGGCACCTCTAGATAATAATTCTTTTACAATTTCTATATGGCCATCTTTTGCAGCCAAATGCAAAGCATTTAATCCATTCTGAAAAAGAGAATAAAATAGATTACTTTAGATTCTTTCGAGAGGCTTGAAAAGTAAAATCTATATTTGACCGAAATGTTGCCAGATTTTGTCTCTAATATATTTATTTTAATTGAATGCTGATTTCTTTTATTCTCATTGACCTTTTGAAGCCACTTATTGATTAATTCTTGAATCTATAAAAGGTCCAAACTAGAAAAACTAATTAAAGAATAAAATAAATCTCAGTGTCCAATTATTGTAAGGACAACACATTTTTTTAGACTATATTACATATTTTATTAGTTATTTGTCCAATTATTGTAAGGACAACACACTTTTTTAGATTAAGGATAAGACATAAATTTTTAGTTTCTTTAGTTTTGTGCAAATATTACTAAAGATATTTAAGATTGTACTAAAGCAAATTTGCAATAATTTCCGTATTTAAACTACATTCGTACACTGCGTCCCTGTTAAAAAATCTTTTGTAAATGTTTTTTCCAGAATAAACATTAACCACTGATGAGGGCCACCATTGCGCGCCGAAACGTTTGATTCAATTAAAAATTAATTGAATTATTTATTCTGACCCTAAAGCCAAAATTAACATTCAACATTATAAACGAATAAAATAAATTTAATAAACTAATAAGATAATAAATACGAAATAAAAAGAACTTTATTTGAACACCTGGAAATTTTCTATTTTCATTGCTACTATTTAATTATCTTGTTTTATTTGATTCTATTCTATTTTATTTTGATGAGAAGGAGGCAATGTTTGAAAAACTAAAGGCAATTTAGAAACCTTTGGAATTATAAAAACAAATGTAAACTAATTAATTTTTATTCAAGATTCTAAAACAATGAAGCTTGATATTCCCATGTAGTGTTTTGAATAAAAATTCTTGATGAACCAAGAATGACAGAGGCTTTAAAAGTGCCATGGAGTCCCCTTTATACAGTTATAAATCCCATACCACTTTTCAACAATCTTCAGAGTCCATAGAAAGAATATTTCTTTGTTGCATGAAAAGCGACCTACTTCTTTCTTAAGACTAAAATGATTTACAAAGTTAATTAAATTTTAAAAAACGTAGAATTAACTTTCAAGGAAGGATTATTTTTAGAATTTCTCCATAATAAAGATTTTCTATCTCAAGATTGATTAAAATTAATTTCTTTTAATGATAAAATAAAATTCAACTTAATAGTCATACGAACTTCACAGTAAAACATTCTAAGAAATGGAAAAATACTTACAGCATTAGAAGCGTTGATATCCACCCCAGATTCTAAATATTCTAAAACTTTCTCAAGTTCTCCTGCCCTTGCTGCTCGCAAAAATGCTGTGCTGGGGTCACTCTGCAAAAATTAAAACAGATTTTTGTTATTTGTTTGTATGAAAAGTGGAATAATTACGAACTTTAATTTTTTCATTTACAATCAATATTCAGTAATAATTAAAAATTACAGTAGTTTTAGAAACTGAATTACACTTTCATCTGTGATTATTTCATCTCTATTTCATCTCAGATGGAAACTTTAAAGCATTGAGATCTTCCAAACAACTTGGAAATATTAATTCGATTTTGAATATTAGCCAAAGTCCAATCACTATAAATTTATTCATCACAGTGACAAATGGGATTTACTAGCTTCCCAGCGAAGCCAATAAAAACATTTACTTTAATTTATACATAAGCTTCAGCCAACTAGTCAGATGACAGAAACATGCATTTGGATGGTTAGACGTTAACATGACCATCAAGAGAGAAACTTTTATGCAAACAGTTTTCCAGCTTGTTAAACGTCAACGTACTGATATTGCCTTTTACGACAAAAACGAAGTCACAGTATTAAAAATACTCATATTTTTCAACATGCTGTGAAGGTAGATATCCCAATTTCTATTCATTTAAAGCTACGAGCTTCAGTTTTCGTGATACATAAAATTTCCTTAAAGTTTAAAAACAACAACTTTGAAGCTCTCTTATAATTTAACTGATTCTCTTTAAAACGAGCGTCTATAAAAACGATAAATGATTTATTTCTATTAAACATGTAGAATGTATTAAAATTAAGAGAAGTTAAGCAAAGCAGGTATTAGTCTTTCAATTTCGGCACTTTAAGTTACAATTTTATTACTAATTTAAAAATTTAGTTTGTGACAATTATCGTAGGTTCTATAATGTAATTTTGGAAATTAAAGGACTTTGTAAATTTTCAGTAAAACCTTAGAACAATTTGTTCAGGGTTTTTTCTTGTTTTCCCTAATTTAGTCCTTCTCAACCCTTAGATATCATGTATTTCCAATTTTTTCCATTTATCACCGAAATGTTCATACAAGGTTTCTAGATCGCACTATGTCGTGTGATCAACAATATAGAATAGTTTCTATTTTCACTTTTATAGGCCTTTTGAAGCATAAATAAACGTGAGAAACGTAAAGTATTTCCAAGTTCGTGTAAAAGAGCGAGAATGGAACTTTATCACTACATGTGAAACTCAAATTAGAGGGGTGATTCCTAATTTCGCTAATGTTACTCTTTTCAGACAATTTAATTATAATTATTATTATATTTTTATTTATTATTATTATTTATTTAAGTTTTAATCATGAAATTTCTTCAGCTTCAATTGAAGTAATATACCATTTTCTTCCTTTCAATCACAGAAATGTTTATCACCTAAAATAAATATTTCTTTGCAAAAAAGAAATATTTAAAGTACCATTCAATACAACCACTCCTTTACTGCAAAGAAATTGATTTAATTAAGTTGAATCAAGACTTTTTTTCTCAGTGGTATAAAAACCGATAGAAATTTTTGTTCAGTTGAACATTGTATATTAAAACAGTCAAAAGTAATACTATTTTTAAATTTTACATTTTTATTTTTACTATTTTACAAAGTGTTCATAAAAAATATAAATTTATAAAAATTTATATAATGCCTTCTGCTACTTTGAAGATGAGTATTTTATTTAGGGATAAATAGGAAGATAATTTCTAATTAAAATTTTCTAATGTATGAAAATAACATATTAAGTTAATCCTGTTAATCTAAAAGTGTTTACCTCTTACAGGTTTCTTATTTCTAATCTCGGAAATGTCTATCTTTATGTAGCAGATTTGCGAGAAGGCTCGTCCATTAGTACATACGCGTACTGATTCCGAGATACTCATTGCATCGTTCAAGTGCAACGATAATGCGAGCAATGAGCGATGCAGACATGTTACTGTTGGTCGGTAACGGTATAAGTGGTTCAAGGAGTAAGTTCAATGCGTGATAAATTCTTACATACCCATACATCTGTACCAGCTACGGATACGTTTGCAATGGATTAAGTAACATTTATCTCTCACTGACGAGAAACAAGTGCTAAAAAGTTAATTGCAGCATCTTTCATGTAATCAGTTCGATATTTTCTTCTACTTTATCTGAAACACTTCTTACTTTCGTTGATTAACTGTTACGTAACTGACGTGATTCAATGTATTAAACAGAGTCTTAAATCACGATCCAAAGAAGTTAGACATTTTATTGTATTCTAAAATTTTATATAATTAATTATAACGTATTAAATATTTCTCGGACGACTATTACCATCAGTGTATTTTATATAACACCATATTATATTTTTAAGTACATGTGCAAGAGATCTTTCAATCTTTAATAGAATCCTTTTTTAACTCTATCTTTTCTACTGTTCATAACTCTCTTTTTTAAGTGTCTGTAAATTATCTGCAGACAACTAAGTTCACTAAATGTTCCATTGTTGACAAACTGATATACTTCCTCGATCTTTCAAGAAAAGAATCCATCGAAGTCGATGTCGAACTCTCTAAATCTGAATTAGTGAAAAGAGAGTCACTAATTCACTTTAGTGAAAATTTCTACTAATTATTAGTAGCTTTTGACTAAACTTTTAGTAAAAAGTTTAGAACTACTAAAATCAATAGTGAAATACAACTAATAATTAGTAAAAATTTTCACTAGAGTAAATTAGTGACCCATTTTTCACTAATTCAGATTTAGAGATTAAATAATATAAAGAAAAACATAGGCTATTTATAAATTTAAAATACGAGAGAAAATGTAAAGGTCTTGTGCATAAACAACAATGCTCAAAAGTACTCGAAAAATATTTGCTCTTTACTACAGAAACAATATTTACTGGAATAAAATGAAGAAAGACATGTTCATTCACATTTTCTCATTATCAGGAAAGTGCAGACGTACTATATGGTGTTATATGACAGAATACGAGCATTGAATAATCGATTTATGATTCATCATTCTCGTAATCTGAATACATGCATCTTATCTCCCTTCATTCACTTCTGAGGTTGACAACTTCCTACCTTGCAAATTTAATTAATACGATATTTATAGAGATGACTTTTAGCATAGAGAAGATATTCAAGAATTCTATTAATACTAATAATTCTAATAATCCAAGAGATCGAAGAGTTTAATAATCATGAGCATATTCAGAATTAATATGACAAATTCACTACTGATGATAAATTTAATTACAAGCTGAAACGACACTATGTGTTGTTTTTGTGAATTTCATTTGATCTCAAAATGTAGTCTTGGAGGGATTCTATTTTTAAAAACACTCTAGATTCGAATGTCAACCCGTTATTCTTTGAGGGTGAGCTCAATTCGAGCAGAATAGTTTAATTAATTAATTCTATAATTACTTTAATGGCTATAGCTAACCAAAGGACAGGTTTCTTTTCCCTTATTTCTACTGTGACTCCTTTTTCCCTTAGTCTGGGTTTGGGTTGGGTATTTTAATGGTTAGTGGTTACTGATGGCTTTTGCGTGGGGCGCCGCTGAGTCTGGGGTAACTTTGAGGGGTGAGAGAACTCTCTTTCCTTTATATCCAGGCATATTCGCTAAGTTCATGTGAAACTTATGTGCAGTACTTGCCGGATTAATATTTGTGCAAGAAAAATACATTTTTGCTTGAAAAATGAGTACAAAAGTAAAATTTTCATAATTCGAGACTTTAACTTGGAATTTGTTTCATTTACTACTTTACAGACCCTTAAAATCTTGATTTCATTCCAAAAATATTAAATAAAATATTAATTAAAAGCCTTCTAATTTTTTACATTCTTATCATCAATGAGAAGGCGTGTTTTTAAAATTTGAATTCCTTATCATTTAAAAAAAAAAGATATATTGATTTTAGAAAAATAAACTAGTACATAATTTTATTATTTTTTTACTAAAGCACTCAATGAGTTATTTCGTCAGTAAATTCTAAAAACTTCAATTTCAAAGAAAAATGTTTCTATTAAAGAATTCACTCAATCGTCGACGGGAAAAAAATTCGATACCTTATCGAATTTTTTTGTTAGTGTAACCAAAAAATTCAATAATTTTTTTGTTAGTGTAACCAAACAATGCGATAATCTTCTTGTTAATGTAACCAAAAAATTCGATAATTTTTTTATTAGTGTAACCAAAAAATTCGATAATTTTTTTGTTAGTGTAACCAAAACATTCGATAATCTTTTTGTTAGTGTAACCAAAAAATTCGATACAGCATCGAATTTTTTTTCCGTCCCAAATAATAATTATATATAAGGCAAAAGAACCAAATACGGATCAAGGATCCAAATGCGAATCACTATTATTTTTGCCATGAACAATTGTAAACTAAATTGTTGTGAAATGTTTAGCTTAACAAATAAACTGAACATTTCACCAAAAGGAGGGGTTGCAATAAGGCTTGTTTTTGGCCCCAGAATCAGAAAAAATAATTTTTACGAAAATGAAAACTCGAAAGAGTCGGTTTTTTTTGCCCCATACTCCTCTACTTAAAAGACATTTTTTTACGCAAAAACAATTTAAATGAAACGATTTTTCGAGAAGATAAAAAATGTGTACTGTGAATTGAAGAACATTTTTTTATCTTCTCGAAAAATCATTTAATTTGAATGGTACTCGGTCAAAAAGTTTTTTATAATGTTCTTGAAGTTCTGAACGTTCACATGAACGAAATTTTTTTTCTTAACTCAAATTTATCTTGAAATATTGTTTTAATCACAAATAAAAAAAAGCATCATGAGCTTTTTTATCATTACATTAGTTTCTTTGCTAATAAACCAATATTTTAGAACAAATTCGAGTTTAACATGAAATCAATTTAACATTTCGTTCATCTGAACGCATAGAACTTTGGATACATGTTTTATAAGTAAACGAATAAGGGGCAAAAAAATCAGACACTTTCGAGTTTTATTTTTCGTAAAAAAATTGTTTTGTGTGATTCTGGGGCAGAAAAAAAGCCTTTTTGTAACCACTCCTTTAGCTTACAATTGTATTTCTTTACGGCAAAATCAATAATGATTTGTATTTGGACCTCTGGATCCGGATTTGATTCCTTTGCCTTAAACATATCATATGAATAACGTATACTTACTTTTTCGCGAATATTTACATAAGTATGAACAACATAACAATTGTAATTGAAAAGTGTTATTCTTCTTTAAAAAATGTTTGAATTTTTCCCAGAAATGTTATTTTCCAAAAAGATCTCGAAGGTTATTGATTATTTCCACATTTAAAGATTTCCAAGTCACGTCTTCGCGTCGTATATTTTCGCTGCAGCTCTGAATAAATTGCAATCTACGTGATCACTATAGGAAGCATGCAACTCGAAATTCGGATGTTCCTACAAATTCGATGTCGAGTCTATCATTAAATCAGTAATTGCTGCCGGACGTTTATTTATATTTCAACAAGAGGGAAGCCAGACGCATGCATCTCGCGCCCTGTCGAGTTCCGCCTAATCAATACTTTACTGCATTTGCAGGCTACACCTTTATCGTTTCTGTTTATAGAGTATGGACATATGTATATGCACCTATGCACATTGGATACATAAACATATATTCATATACGTGGATATGTCAAGTTTTATATTCATGACATATCCGCCAAACGATGAATAGAACAGTCCTAGATACTCTTCTCACATCCAGAATTTGTGGCCTTGATTAACCCAATAAAGAGTACCTCGCAAGGTGAAACTTTTTCAATGAATTCTTTTGTGTTTCTTATTACAGCGTTAGAAAAAACTTCAATTACTTTAGTTGAAGTTTTATTCAATTACCGTAACTGAATCAATTTTCAATCAAAAGTGAATGAATTTTCAATCAAAAGTGAATCAATTTTCAATCAAAAGTGAATGAATTTTCAACAAAAATGAATGAATTTTCAACTAAAATAAATGAATTTTCAACCAAAAGTAAATGAATTTTTAATCAAAGTAAATGAATTTTCAATCACAGTAAGTAAAAATTTCAATCACCAGTATAAATGAATTTTCAGTCACAGTAAATGAAAAGTTGTTGAAATATCAAGAATTTTCCAACAGTGTAGTGTGCTACATACATATTTTAAAGTACATTATATACAAACAACATTGGTTTTCGAGGAAATAAAAAATATTTGACTTCTCACTTTCACATAGACGAAACAAAATAGCTAGCAGCATAATGTATAGTATTTTTAGCTCGTAAGATAAAACCGATGTTGAAAGTGATCTATCCTTCTTAAGGTTTCCTCTTTCCATCCTTCCAAATTAAACGCCATCGAGTGTCTCTAGTCATGAAAAAATGACATTCTCGATTTTATTTTTCTTTCATATCAGATGGTAAGGATGGAAATTTTTTTACATTATACACTTACGAGAAAAAGATTTGCTTGATTCTATAAATAATGGGCCAATCTCTCAAATTTACTTGATTTAAACCAACTTTTATTTGCATTGAAAATTGTATTTGATTCAAGGCAATTTTGTTCAAAGGCAAATAAATCGTTTCCTCTGGTGTATTCCTAATTTTTTCCAAGGGAAAAACTTTTCTCTATTCGACAAATTTAGATCCCTTGAGATTGAGATATTTTATAGAGACCCTTTCCTTCAAGAACTATAATTAAGATCTATTATTCATTCCTTAAGATTTCTTCATTTTTTTATTATTAAAATTTCAGTGGCTTTTAAGTTTTTTCCCAAATTCATCGAAAAGAAGAAACTAATTTCCTTGGATCTACATAATACATATTTAATTGAGCCATTTGTGACTGAAAGACCGGATATGCGTGACCGTGCGCAAATAAAATGTCAAGAGTAGAACTTGTGGATTTCCTTATAGTCAAATATGTTTATTAGGGGTGTTCAAAAAAAAAAGGAAATCCGAATCTCGACTTGCATCTTCGACTTTTTTGTTCCTTTTGGGTTAAAAATGATCCTCCTGGAAGGAGAAATAAATCGGATAATATTTAGAGGTCGCTCATCGTGAATTTGTCTGTTTACCACAGGAAAATAAATTTTTCTCGAAAACGGCAGATCATAACGCAAAATTATAAAGAATATAAAAGTTTCGGCTTGAGATTCATTGTTTGAAATTCTATGAAGAGGATAACCGAGGTATTAAACTAGAGACGATTGATGATCTAGAAAGCAGAGGATTGCATGATCTCGTGGATTCTTCATCAA